>VZTH01005792.1:41511-62813 GCA_013397815.1 Aleadryas rufinucha
GGGTGGATCTCTGCATTCCCCGTGGATCCCCAGGGGCTGCGGGTGGATCTCTGCATTCCCCGTGGATCCCCAGGGGCTGCAGGGGCACAGCTGCTCCACCATGGTCTGCACCACGGCCTGCAGAGGAATCTCGGCTCCGGTGCCTGGAGCACCTCCTCCCCCTCCTTCTCCACTGACCTTGGTGTCTCCATGTTGTTTTCCCTCACATGTTCTCACCTCCTCCTCTTCTCTGACTAGAATCCCAAAATCTTGTGACTTTGTTTTGATTTTCTTCTTAAATATGCCATCACAGAGGCATTACCAGTCTCTCTCATTGGCCCAGTTGTGGCCAGCAGCATGTCCATCTTCAGAGCCATCAGCCATTGGCTCTGCTGGACATGGTGGGAAGCTTCCAACAGCTTCCTCACAGGAGCCATCTTTGCGCCCCCCCTGCTACCCAAAACCAGGCCGTGCCAAACCAGTACAACTGCCTGGGTTTATCCCTATGCATTTTTTTGCACATCCTTTCTATTACATGTGGGGTTTCATCCTTAATCCTGCTCTTTTGTCACCTGCCCAGGTCCTCTGGGATCTGACAGGAGCTATGTGTGAGCCCTGTTGTCGAGGAAAAAGGGATTTCCCCACATGTGGTGGGGCATGAACCTGTCCCCCAGCCAGACCTGCTCCGTGCCACCGAACACGTGGGTGCTCCAGGGTGACCCAAAGAGCTGAGGGCAGTGCTGTGGACACCCAGGCTGGGTCACTCTCCCAGCCTCAGTGCCCCACCGATACCAGCTTAAGGATATTCCTTACTTACAAGGGAGAGATTCAAGTTCTTGCATGGGAAACCTGGGTTAATGGAAGCCCCCTAAATACTCTAACTAGATCATTTGCTTGTTAAGTCTCACACTGTAATGCACTTAGCCCTGAGAAGCAAAGAGAAGTTACTACAGCACAGAAAATGTCAGCTCCATCAATGCAGATGGATAATAGCCCTTCCTTTTATTCAGCTGGCAGCAACTTATCTCATCTGAGCAAAAATGCTGGGATCCAGTTCTGCAGAAAAGAAACATATAAGGTTGTCTGCAGCAGGTGAGGTGGTTATTACACAAGAAAAGAGACTTCACAAAGAGATTCCTCAGAAACACAAGGAGCCCAGTAGGCCTTTCCTATCTGCCTTTTGCAAAATAAACAGATAGGTTCTGATCACAACAAAGTGGTGCTTTAAAAGACTTTTGCCCCTTCCTAGATGCCTTCTGCCACCCACACTCAGCAGTCCACATGCTTTGTCTTCAGTAATGGAAAAGCATTTTCCTCCAGTTGCTTATGGGAACATTTCAAGAAGGTGAAAAGACATATTTATAATTTTATTTCTTGCAGGTCAGGACCCTGGTGTAAACTAGGCGAACTTGCGAATCTCTGGCTGTTTTGATTTATGTGGAAAATCTTCCAGCTTACTGCACCACATATCATAATAACACATTACTTTGATAGCTGCATTCAGACAGCAGGTGACTTCAACAGCACAGGAAGGATGTGGTGTATTTGCAACAGTGATGAATAATGTGTGAATAATAATTTAGTCAACACAGTGGCTGGAAACTCAGCTTTGCTCTTTCTTATAAACCATATTCGTCTTGGATGTAAGCTCATCCAAATGACTGAATTAGCCCAAGATTTACTGCCATGTGATCATGCACCAGTTGAAATTAGATGAATTATCTTCCCTTTGTTTTAATTGGTTATTTCTCAAAATGAGTATGCCAGGAGTATTAATGCATTCTGAACCAAAAGACATGGTTCTTTAAATGCTTATTTAAAGGGACAATTTCAGGTCAATTCCTTAAGCATTCACATGAATTAAAAGCACGATCCTATTATAACATCACAGTTTAAAGTTTTTGATTAAAATCTTATTTTTTAAGTGGATTTTAAAAATAACAACATCTTTCATAATGATTTCAGCCAAAAAAAATAACATCTTTCATAACAATTTCAGCCAAAAAAGGAAAACTTTTACACTAGAAGAAAGTTTCCATTGTCCTTGGGAGCAAGGAAGGAGGAGAGGATATAATCTCACCAGTCCAGCAATTTGGTTACATTTTATCTGGGTTTGGCAAAGAAAAAATGTCTTGTTCCTCTCCCTCAGTTAGCAATTGTATTTCTATTCATAGCACACTGCAAGACTTTTTGAAATCTGTTCAAGTACCATCAAAACTTTTTTTTTGGTTGTTTCTTCTGCACATAATATTGCAGAAGAGAAAAATTACAGCATTTTCTGTGTATGAGAAGTAACAGAAACCTTTTCAGCAGGAAAAGCAAGAGGAACTGCCTTTTGAATAGACCCTTCATTCCCTTCCAGTAGTTCATTCATTTCTCCTATCTTTGTAATTTTATACTGTCAGTCCTTATAATCTTTCAGCTTGCAAGAATAAAGGCAGGAACATCAATTTTTTGGATGAGCTTTTGAATTGTGTTAGACTAGCTTCTTTTTGTATCTCTACAGCTAGTTTTCTTTCCCTCATGCAAGTTTTAATTTGCAGTTTCTGATATGCCTCTGTGTTTATTCATAGAGATCTGAACATTCCATCTGTAATTGCAAGTTTGAATAAACTATACTGAACTTTAAAGTTAAACTAATTTTATTCCTGAAGTTATAATGCAATTAGTTATTAATTCAGCAAGGTGCTTAAGCACCTTTTAATTCCTTTGAAGTCAATTAGACTATTCCCAAGCTTAGAGCTACGCCTGCATTTAAAAGTTTCTCATTGAACAAAGTGTTATTGATTTAATTTTAAAAGTTAGGACCACAAATTGAATGTAAGAAACTTTTACCAGGGTTCACAGAGATCAAAAGAATGATTAAACTGTTGTGTGAGTTGAGGTAAACTGTAGAAACTCAGCTATAGCTTAAACAATAAGGTGGCTGTATGCAAAATTTTTCAATGCCGTTGCTGATTATTGTCTGTGAACCAGAGATGCTGCACTACAAAAGTTTTGCAAGTTATTTGACAGAATCCTTCCAGGAAATAAAATTATAGTCTGGGTACTCTGAAACCTGGAAATGAACAAACCCACATTGCTCTAAATGTCATAAAAGTTAGGGTGCAACTGCTGTAACTATTGACTTTGGAGCTTTCTTGCAGATGGAAAAGGCTCACACAGAGAAAAAGCAAATCTAAAATCACTACCAAAATAAACCCAAAAAGTTATGCAAAGGAGGGGGAGGGGGGAAGAAAGGAGTAAGAGTAGGAAAGGTAAGGATAAAAAGGAATGATGAAGACCTTCCTGTTGATACAAAATGTTCATAGTAGACCCCCTTGTTAAACTGAGACCCAGTCTTGGCCGACAGTTAATGCCTAAAGGTTAAACAACATTTAAACTGCAGTCAATGGATAGTTTAAGTTAAAAAATTTAATGAAGGATTCCTATAGACTTCACTGTACTACAAGAGTAACTGTCTTACAGGCTCATCTTACAAATCTAAAGTGCTTGAGGATCTGGGAGAGCCATATCCATAGTCCATTTGCTAAAGCATATCCACTGACATGCAGGCAACCCAAAATTCTTTTCAAATTCAGTGAATTTCCCATGCTGGATGACTTTGCATCTTCCCAGTGGACAGAGGGTTGAGCCTAGGAGGACAGTGGGGATCAGCCCAGCATCTGTTGTTGTTGTTTGCCAGTCCTCTAAATACAGCAAACTTTAGAGTTCTCTGGCTCTGAGAGGACCCACTCAGAGAGATCTGCTGGTGGCTGCTTGCTGCGGCCCAGGAGAAGTCAAAGGGTCTCACTTTGGACTGCTGTTTGTAGGGTTGCAGGAGAGTTGGCTTTAGTCATAGTAATTTCCCATCTGGCCGCAATTTGGGTCAGTAACTTTCTCTGAAGGTTCAATAACAAAAATATTATTGCACTTGGGTTGTTATTTAGGCAAGAAAAATAAGTTTCCAAGGCTGTTCATTAAAAAACAGGAGCTCGTTAGACAGGACTCGTTCCTGGGAACAGTGTTTCTGATACGCTCAGGAGGAGCTGAGCCCAGGTGCAGTTCATCCAGGCTGGGGCCTAACGAGCATTTCTTAGGTCATAGTGCAGCCTGAGGGGGGATGCACCAGTGCAGGAAGTCATACATGGAACTGGGAATAGGATAAAGAAAAATGGAAATGCAATACAAAATTGCACACATTGTAGCTGGAAGTCATTGGTGTGAGTTAGTAATGTGAATTCTTTACTGGGTTATGCACAAACCAGACTCTTTCTGAGATTAGCCAGAAAAAAACTGTGGCCAGGTCAGGTCCATGGCTCTCTGAGAGTTATCCACATAGTTAATAAAAGCACAGGGAAACTTTGGATCAGCTTCAGCCGGAGTGCTCTGAGTGTCTGGGAGGACATTGCCCCTCCTTCCCTGTACAGATCTAGCCTGTTTTCCAATTCTGAGAAAAATCCCATTAGCCAAGCATAAATGTTAACTACCAAGAATAAAATCTGTTTAACCATGCTCCACATGTGCTAATTACAGCACGTGAATTTTTAATATAACGGTTTGTTCAATTGACCCGCAAGTGTTGGTGTCTCGTGGCTTGCTGGTTTCTGGGACTACCCAAGAGGTACAGATTTGAAACAAGTGCTGATAAATCTCATACAGTTTGGGATATTAAAGCTGAGAGACATCAGCAATGTGCACTCACAGCAGGTTCCTTGATGGAAACAGTGATGCACAACGAAACAAGTGGCATGAGGTCAGTGGCAGGAAAGAAGAGGATCCCCCAAAATTCTGGCAGATGTGAGGCAGGTGACCAGCAGAGGTTTTTGCAGGAGAATCGTGTGTGAAACCAAAGCAGTGAGCTTTCTGTACCTGAAAAAATTATTGTGGAAGAGAAGATGATAGACATCCTGCAAAGACAGAAATGCAGGCAGGTGTTAGACTTGCTGGCAGGAATTCCCTGTGCCATCAAAGGGCTAAATCAGAGCTGTACAGAACTCCTGTGGTAATACAGGAAGGAGAATAGGAAGTATTTCCACAGAGTATTTCAGGCTACATGAAATAAACAAAATACATGTTTCTGATAATGATCTGAGTTTGCCACCATGTTCAGTGTATCAACAAAGTAGTTAATCAGTTGGAGAGCTCTTGACACGCACACAGTAGAAAGTGTTATCAGCAAGGAGATTGTGCAACACACAGTGCAAGGGTCTGGCTAAATTCAGGTAATAAGGACTGTGGGGTTATAACCTTTTGGCTCAGGCTGGGCTGTCTGCCACTACTGACATTAATCCAGTGGTCAACCCTGTGTCAAATGGAGCTGTGTAGATGGGTAAGGGAGAGACAGCTGGACTGCAGGAGGAGGTGGGACCTCCTTATGTGGGTGACTGTGCCCTGGAGGGCTGGGAGAGAGGAGGAGGAGATGTCCATGGTCTCTGAAAACACCTGGAAATATGTGGCTCATTGGAATGTAGATAGTGTCCACTGGACAGCTCAGGTCATTGACAGAGAAAGACATGGGAAGGAAAACAACCTAATTCCCCAATCTACCTTCTGTCATTTCCAGTTTGTCCTAGTGCACTCTCACCTAAATATTTTGTAACTTCACCAGTGAAAATAGTCTCATCTTTGATGCAGAGGAAAAATATCTGCTACTGTGGTTTTTCATGGTGGTTATGAACCTGAACCAGGGAGAGTACAGCATTGCTCAAAGAGCCACTGGATTAGTGGCAGAGTGGCCCAACGAAGATGTGGAATTCCCAATTACCTTAAAATTGATGGTGTATAATCTGATGGAGATCAGGAGGAGAATAGCTTTGTATGCTACATACTTCATGAAATAGTGAAATATTTGGCAACCTGGGGTCTGACAGTCAGAATAGTGTAAATATTTGTACTCTTGAACTGGGTGGTGTTGATTCTTCATCGCTGCTGAGAGTGACAAACAGAAAGCATACTCCCAGAGAATTTTGGGATCACTCCAGCCTGCATGTTGTGTGGCTGTTCACAGGAGTGAGCCAGCAGAGTTAATCCTGAAGGGTCATGGAAAGGTTTGTCAGAGCAGAAGGGAAGTACAAGACAGAATAAAGCCTTCTCTTCATAGAAATAGCTGGGAAGGCATCCAGAAGTTTAGTGCAGACAGTGCTAACCAGACCTCCCAGAGGAGAAAGGGACATTCATCAATGGAGCAACAAGAGCTTCTGGCAACCCCAGCAGGAGTGTCCCTGGGACTTCACAGGCCAAAGCAAAGCAACATCTCTCTTTCCCTTCTTTAACCTCCTCTTCTTTTGTTCTACAGTACTTGCTCTTTCCTGCTGCTCTCCCTCAGTGGCAGAGGCATTTCCATCCTAAATGCAGAGGAAAGGAGGATTGATGCATGTGGTACAGGAATTTATACCATATTAGCTGACATTATGAATGGGAAAGGAGTCCTTTCCTCCCTATGGTGAATCTCAGCCAGAGCACAAAACTGTGAGTCCTGATGGATCTCCTGTCAGTCACACGGGAGGACAGGACTGAGAAACAAACCTCTGTCACCTGCACTTTGCCATGAGCTCACCACACTCCTGTTCACCAAGATTGCTCAGCAAAATCAGTCAAAGGCTGCTCTCAAAGACTGTTTTATATTTCCTGCACCCTTTGTATTCATATTTAAGTATTCATTTCCTTATGTTCCTTTTTATCTTAGCATTGAATTCTACCTTTTTTACAATATTAGCATTCTGGGAGACAGTGACCAAATCTGCTGCCAAAAGAAGATGACATCTAGATTAATTCCTTCAGATGTATTGTTTATGGGGAGGAGATATTTTCAAATTAAGATTACTTGTGAAATGTTATGGGAAACTTCTTGGGTATTTTTATGGTGATTTTTTCCTATTCTTTAACCACATATGAACAGTTGCCTTAGAAAATAGAGATAAGGGCAAATACAAAGGCATTAAACCCCATAAAGGAAAATGTCATCCCAAACTGCTTCTTACTTAAGTCCCTTTCTTCACTGTTTTGCTGTTCGTCTGGTTCTTCTAAGTATTGAAAAACTTTTGGACTCCAAAGAGACTCCATTCAGTTTCATGGGCCTCTCCTCAAAGCTTGTAAGTGACGTTACTTCTATATTTGAGTTTCAAATCTCCTAAACTCTCCTAGTCTCATCCTTGACCCCAAAGCTTGGCCTCAAATGGTGCATAACAGTCCACACTGGTCAAGACTAAGACTGCTAGAGTGGTTTACCTATGGTGGCACCACACAACAGTTGGCCCTGCCTCTCCTCGGAGTCCTGTATGGTACTCCTTAGATATTACTGACACTTGATTTGAAGAGTTCTGGAGTTCAAACATCTGCTCTGAATCCCATCAGAACAGTATTTTTATGATGAGAAGTCATGACAGGTGCTATGATCCCTTAGACGTGGTATGAGAACACACTGAGATTTCTAAAAAATGCAAAACTTTTTGGAGTAATGTTGGATGTAGAACAGAGAGACCCAAACCTGACCTGAATTCCACAAGGAATTGAGAGTCAATTAGTCCCAGAACTGCTTAACGTTGCTTTCAGAGGGAACTGGTCAGACAATGAATTTACACTGCTCATCCAGAGACAACCTCCACCGTATTTCCTGCAGGCTGCTGTCTTTCCCTACTCACAAAGGGGCACAGCAGGAGAAAGTGAAATTTCAAAACTCATTGTCAGTTTTAAGGGCAGTGGACATCCAGGAAGGAGAGACTGGCTCCCACTCCTGTGCCTGTACAGCACAGCTCTGTGTATAACTGTCTGGACTAGTCCTCGCCATGGAAACAGGAGCACTGTAGAGGTTCAGGTACTGTGGGATGAACCATGCAATTGGCATGCAGGTGATCAGCTATGGCAAAGGACTGCTCTGTCCACAGAGGCAGTTTTGTTTTGACAACAGGAAGACTTGATTTCGGTGTCAGGAATCAGATGTCAATGTAGAGAGGTAGAAATCCCTGCCAAAAAAAAAATAGTCAATTTTTGCAGGTAGATCTTTTTAGTTTATATCAGAGTTTTCATGCCCTGCCTCCCACATACACCATTTAGTCAGTAGGATTTTTTGTGCTTGCCTAGTGTCAGGTAAAAAGAAGGACCCTGTATCCTCATTAGCACTACATTAATAAGCATGATTAATGAGCATAATTAACTCAATTTACCTCACCTTAATGGAGTTCCTGAAGGTCCTCAAATAGCACTATTAAGGCTCAGGAAAAGTGGTGAGGACTTTTCCTCCCGTTGCTTTGTGCCAGCTGGATGGCAGCCGGCTGTGATCCAAAGCAGCTGTACCCATCCAGGGAGCACAAACCTGCCTGATGGAGTCAGGCAGCCCCTGGGGAAGCCTTCCCCAAGCCCTGCCACCTTCCAGCACAGCGGGAGGGAGTGTGGCTCTGTCTGCAGTGGCTGGGCAGATGCACAGCACTCCAAAAGAGAGACTATCAGTTGGTGCCAGGCTGAGGAAATGGCTGTGCTGGTAAATTGGAAGGCAAGATTGAGCGAGAAAAGGTATTCCTGTTAAGCAAATGCAGTATGTCCTCAGAGTGGGACTGAAGCCATGGAACTGAGTTACCACAGTCTCAGAGATATCTCATCTTCAGAGATATCTGCACTCCTCACAGAAGGTCACAACAGCCTTCACTGGGATCTGAGTCACATATACCCCTCTAATTAGGCCAAAGCATTCTGCTGTACTCTCTCTCACGATCCAGCAGCTGTATATACATCCAGAAAGAGTATACTTGAGAAACTGGTCTAAACCTTTTCAGCACATTACTTTTTTTTCTGTGACTTTTAGGGGCTTGATGGGCAACCCTCCCCACTTCTTGCAAGGCTTTTAGGGACCTCCCAGGCTGGGACCCACTTTCCTTGATGCTAGGAGTGCTATTCATTTTCTCAGCCTCTTCTTCCTTGGATGTGCACTGTCTTTTCTGAACTTTCTGGGAGACTGAAAAATCATTCCAATAAGCAAAAAAGAGGGCAATGCATATTTAAAGGACCAGGGATGCAATACTGCAGAATTGGTGAGGTGCCTAGCTACATCTGTTATAACCCCTTGGAATGCACAGAACTGTTAACCCTGCCCAAGTAGGGAAAGGTCATTCACTGACCTCTAAATCTGAAGCCCTTGGGAAATCTCCATTCAGATCTGGAGCACCTGTCAGCAGCTCCTGGGCAGAAAAGGCTTCCTGACCTGTCTGAGTCCAGACCATCAGCTTCCCTGACAGTCAGGAATTTCATCCTTACAGCTTCTAGCTCAACACCTGTTTTTTTAAGCTATCCATCTATGCCTCAACTATAAAGATATAAAGCTATAAAGGTTTTTTTTTTCTGAGATAGTTGACCCATAAAAGAGGATGCAAGCTGGACAACTCCTGGAGCTGGGGCTCCCTGTTATGTACCCAGGTTCTGGCATTTCTCAGACAGTAAAGACAACTCCTGTGCTTGGCAAGTGGCTCCCATCACTTGAAGTCTGGCATTTTGAAGTAATTTGGAAACAATTTCATCCCCATTCTTCCAACAGGTTCAAACTACTTTTTATTTAAGAGTAAAGGCATGCCTTAATGCCAGCTCTTTGCTGGTGTGTATATTGTCTTCTCTCTCCTTAAATATTGTACAGTCAAAAGCTAAAAGAACAATACAGCAGAAGTTAAGTTGCCATGGCCCATGCAGTCATTATATGTAGTGTTGTCATTATGTAAAACTGCAATCATTATGTGTAATTACTAAGAAAGTTGTGTAACTAAGGAAGAGGTCTATCTTACAGAAATAAAAATGTTATCTTGGAGATCGCTATTGACACACAGACTTCTCAGACCTGTGACTGGACCATGCTTCTTTCCTCACATTTCCCTAAAAAGTTATTTCTCAGAAAGCTAAGATGTAAATTATAAACATTCTTCTTTAATTAAAGGCATTCAGTAATACTAGAGGGGAAAAGAGCAGTATTTACATGCAAAATCAAACTCAACTTATGGATTCCATCCTTCCTACTGCCTCAACTCTTCAGGTGCAATGAAGATGCCATTTTCTGTTTTCTGTGTGTTCCTACCTTGTGCACAATAAAAATGAAATTACAGTTATTTGCCACTGTTTTGTTAAAATGTCAAACTGTGTTGCAAACAAATTGATTTCAGTCCAGTTCAGTTGAGTTCAGCTCAGCAGCATGTGAGCCTTCTTCCTGCCTCTGCTTCTTTGTAAAGCCACAGCAAGACTGATGGGGAGTGCCAGACTCACTCCAATTAAAAATAATACAACCATGGGCAGCACATTTAAATAGAAACCATAGACAAAATACTGCAGTTGGAAGTGAAGCCACTGGCACCCAAACACAGCCATGGAAACAGCAGTGCAAGAGAAACTGAAGCCAATGGAAATCTCTCCAGCTCAAACTGAACTTCATATGTTGAGCTTTATTCCCATCCTGTGTTCTGCTGAAGAAGTTTTCACTCACCAGGCCTGTGGTGGGGAAAATCTGCCTTGTTGTAGGGCCCAGAAAACAACACCTAGCCTTGTTCTCCGCATGGAGCTTCTTTATAAGCAAAGGATATCGATAAAGACAAGGTTCAAGTTCTCTCCAAAGAAGCCACTCTTTGCTTGTATCCTAAGGAGCCCCAGATATAACTCCCAGAACTGCCTCAGACAGCATTCATCTCCATCTGGCCCAGACATTTGAATTTGAATTGTCAAATGGACTGCAAGGATGCTGAAACAGACCACTGCAAAACCTGGGACGTAAATCACTCAAAATTGTGGTCTCTTTATGCTTCAGTGTGAGTCAAATGTGACAATCACACTGGATGTGAAGAGCCCTTGATTTCTTTTAAGTAGGCTTTAAAGTAATGTATGTCAACACCAAGTAACTCCTTCAACCTTGACTCATTTGTGAAGATGCTGTATAGCTGCTGTATAAAATCACAGAACCATAGAATTGTTAGGTTGGAAAAACCTCTAAGACCATCGAGTCCAACCGTTAAGACCCCAGTGTAAAAAAGATGAACCCAAAATTAACACACTTCAGTGCTGGGATTCATTTCCTCTCGAGACTGTCTGAAGCTCAGCTGCCATGCTCAGTGCCTGCTTGTGTGACACAGGCTGTCATTATTCACTTGGGACTTGGTGTCAGCACCGTGGCTCCAGGAAGCAAGTGCTAATTGGTGTGAACTAAAATTAAGGTTTCTGACTTTTTATGAGCAGCAGACAAAGGGCTTTGCAATGGCATATCAGCCAGACAGTCCAGAACAGAGCTCTCTGTTATGAATTTTGTATCATTAGAAATGTTTTCAGCTTGGGAATTTTGGGGAGGAAATTGCAGGCTCAGGATTTTAGAATGAAACCTTTATATTTGCTCATTGTTGCAGACGGCTGTGTTCTCTGGTAAGGAGGGTCTTCCAAAGGGCATTGGGGAGTGTGGAGTCCCAGCTTCACAAGGGAAAAATCACTTCATGTTTATGAACATTTTGCCTATTTTTAACCCTTCTCCTTGTTACACTCCTATGATGGATGGTTTTTGCTATATTTTTGTTGTGCTTGTACTACAGAGCACCCATTTCTGCTGGACCTTTTCAGATGATACTTTGATGCAGAGCAGTATGCTTGAGCACGTGGTTCTTCACCACCAGCCTGGTAGCCATTAGAGTAAGAGTCACACCTTATTAATCATACTTTTTTTTTTTTTTCAGAAAAACACATTAACAAACTTTAGACATAATTTTGTGACAAGAAACTGTTTGTGACTTTTCACATGGCACAAATGCACGAACCTTGTTATTTCTTTTCTCTCTCAGGCTACTGTTGCCAGGACATTTACACCTTCATGTGAAAATCAATTGATGTATTTAGCTAGTATTTACTTTTGTTCCAGCAGTAGCTGTGGGAAAAAAAAAAAAGATGATGTACCGAAAGTAGATATTTTTGTAAATCAGCAGCTTGGAGCAATTTGTGTCCGAGTATTTAAAAGAACAAATAAGATCCCACATAGTAATTCCTAGAAAGCAACAGGAGGCTCACCCACATCTGCAGTAGGCTGGATTCTGATCTCACTGAGATGAAGACACGTCAGGGATCTCCTCAGGTAATCATTGGTCATCAACAGCAGTGGTCATCAACACTGACTTTCCCTACTCTGTGGAATAGCTTGTCCTGAGCATGCAGCAAAAAGCTGCTCTCCACCAATAGAGTAGCTACAGCTATGGAAAAGAACGAAAAAGGAACCTGTATTTCTTAGATATAGAGAAATACAAGACAAAGCAGTAATTCCTTCTCTGACTTGCTCACCAAAGCACAAAGATATGCAATCTCTTTACAAAAACAAAATATTATGTGAGGGCCTTGCAGAGCTTTCAAGAGATTTGGTCTGAAACAAATTAGTTCAGCTGCCATTTACCAGCCAGGTAAAGGTAAACCTGGGATCAGTCAGTACAGGGGAAAGAGAAGGGAAGGGAGTGGAGCTGTCTGAGGCCTAAAACAAAACAATGTCTCTGCTCTTGAGGGGATTAATGTGTGAAATGGGCAGTGGAGGAAACTGAGCAGTGAGCACAATGGTAAAGGAAATCAAAGTAGGTCTCCGTTGTTTTGAGACAAAAATGGGCCATACAAGAAGAATCTGTCTTGCTGATTTACAGTGAATTTACAGAGCATCACAAATGTTGTTTTCTCCTGTCTTGGTACACACCTGATCTCATTTTGTTTACAGAGCTGGTGATGTTTTCTTTTTCAAGACAGGAAATTAGTCAAAATGTAGACAGTAAATTAAATCCTGTTGGGGAACAACTGATAATGGAAACTAAGGCAAATGAACTCTTAATGATTTACAGAGATCCCACACTAAATCCCTCTCCCTAACTTCAGGACAGCCCTACCATAGGTGTCCTGACACTAGCAAACCATTTGTTAGTGAGCCCTTTGACTCAAATTTTTATCCCATTTTTTGCTTGTTGCAACCCTACAAGGACTTCTCTAACAGCTGTGCCTCCTCATAATCTTCATTTGGTTTTGCTCTCTGCCGTGCACACATATATGGGTACACACCACACTAAATTAATTTGTTAGCATCTTTCTCCCTTTCTGAGTCTGAGTGAAACCCCTTCACCTGTGCACTGTGGATATACCAAGATGGACTTAAAAGTATCTATCTGTATTGAGCCAGATGCCAGAGTGCACCCTAGCTCTGTGGTTCATCAAAAGATGTTTTCATTCCATTGTATTGCTTATTCCCATCTGGAATGAGATCCAGGCATTATGAAGTGACGGCATTAAACTAAAATGTTTCAATTATTGTGGGTTCTTTTTGTTTGTTTACACTGTATCTGTTATTGTAATTCTAGCCACACTAATTTAGCTTGGATTTAGATGATTAAGTTAATGGGATATCTTGATTCAATCACTGCAAGAATAGAATTATTATTGAAACTATACATATTTGGAGACTTCATTGTAGGAAAATGTGCCATGTTTCCAGACTTTGCTTTCAGCCCCATCCTCATCAATTTCACTTATATACGTCTTCCTTATAACAGCATTAAACTCTTGGACAAAAGCTTTCCAGAGGTGAAGTCCAACACTTTGGTGGGATTGATCCCAGTCGTTTTTGTGACTAAATGGGACAAGAAATTACAGATGGTAATCTGATTTTTAAATTTTCCATAAATTTTGTGAACAGTCCTATAAGGGAATATAAGATAACCAGGAATTCTTGGTGTTCATCTACTTCTGTTGCCATTGTATCCAGGCATTTTTTAAAAATTAATTTAATATTGACTTCTGTGATATTAAAATGAGGTAACACTGAAAATTGCACCCCTCGTGGCTGTAGAGTTCACCAGGCTAATCCTCTGTGATACAAAAGGACTGTGAAACACTTGAAATAAATGCATTTCATATATCTAACTGCAGGTTATGGTCAGTGCAGGGTTCTTGGGTGGGATCACTGAGTACCAACAGGTTGAGTTCAACCCTTGCCCAGTCCAGTCTCTCTAGGAGTTCTTGTTCTTGCAGAGCACCAGGCTTGCCTTGGTCCTATGCTACCAGCACCTTTCTGGTGAGGAACACCCCAGCTCTCAGCCCTTGTCTGCTGATTGGGGTGGGGCTGGTCCTGACTCCCTTTAGTGATTGCAGTGCAGGCACCTGCATCTGACATTGTGCCAAGACTCCCTCAGCAGGCAATGGAGACTGAGTTACAGAAGGTGATACATTTCACTCTCCTCTTTTAGTTTGGAATGAGTGATCCTGCCTTTCAACTGGCTATATGGGAAGCACAATTAGCTTAAACTGGATTCCCTGTGTAGGATGGTGAAGTGAAATGAGTCTCTGAGAGAGGAATAGCAAATACTGACTTTTAAAGCTTTTCTTATAGGTTATAGAGAGCAGGTGTTTGAGGCTGCCCTAGATCTTCTTAGGGTGATCTTTTCATGCTTCTTCTACATTTTGCAAACCTTTTTCCTCTGTTTATCTAAGGCAAATGTTGCCAGTACTTCCCTTAAAACGATCTTTCTCTTGTGATACTCTTTGCCATACTCCATTCTCCAGATTAAGGCATTTGGGTTTGCTTGTTTTATTGAATGATTGTTTTTGTTTTAGAAGCTGCCATTTTTTTTTTCAGAGAAGGTAAAGATTTCTGTACCTTACATACAAAACCTCCTTTCTGACACTATGCTCTAGGATGAGCATAGGCACTTGACCTTTAATGGGCTCAAAAGTAAATCAAGAGTCCAACGTGCTCTAAGCAACAAGCTCAGCTGGTGTTTCTCTCTTTCCTAAAAGAAACACAGGCTTTTTCAATGTTAAACATGTGACCAGAAAAACTATGAAGGGAATATGACTCTCACTTAAGGTAATTTCTTTGAGCCAGCTGGTGATAGCAGCCAGTCTTGATGAAGGTCACAAGCTCCTCATAGATAAGAGTAATCAAGGATTCCCTTACACAGGACTTCAGTGGATTAACAAATACAGCTGGATAAGCAAATACCACTGGCACCAAGTATTTGAAGAATCAGAAGTGAGTGCTACATTAGCAATACTCATCATAGGCTCAGAACATAGGGGATAGAAGTCTAGAGATAAGTTGCTTTATTAGGATAAAGTCACTCTCTTTTATTTGTCTGCAGTGCATTACTTTATTACTTTCCCCATTAGCACTTGGGGAATGGCCTAAGTAACTATGAGGTTTAACTTGGGATTTATTATCCACTTCCTTTTAAGATCTAAATTTGTAATGAAAACTGGATCAAGCTACAACATCTCATTTTAATATAAATGCATATTAAAAATGAGCCTATAAAGCAGAAGATGTCTTCTGGTAATGAGCTACAGTCATGAAACCATTTTTAAGTACCTTAACTGATCAGCTTACACTCTAAGAATAACAGGTCGATTCTCTTCACAAACTGTGCTGCTCCAGCTGTACAGGAAAAGATCTGGGGTCACCTACATGTTAATTTACAAACAGAAGCAGTTATACATCAACATTTCCTCAACAAACAGCTTTTTGCCAACAGTCCCTCCACTCTGAATATTCTCATGCAACGCTGTGTTGAAAGGTCAGCCTGGACTCTCTCCGCTGCCAGAGTATCAAGCAGTCAGACCTTATGCTGCATCAATCCACCTCCAGCCCATGCCCTGCCATACTTTGGCCATTTTTCCCATGAGCAGCCTCATTCCACGCTCCTCACTCATGGAAAGTGCCATGGAAGTGTCAGACATTTTGCAAAAAGTACCCCTGAATGTGGCAGGAGGTGAGAGGTTGGTGAGAGAAATGGGAGATTTTGGCAATAATTTCTTTAAAGTTTTCCTTGCTATGGCTGTCATCATTTGATGTAATTAACCCATTCAGGAGTTGTGTCTTGCAGGCACAAATGTTGCACTCACACTTGAACGTAGGTCTGGACTGTGGGGCTCCATATGAGCTTGTTTGTGTTTAAAACTCTTGTAGGGCCACTGGCATGGAGAGGAGAGATCCCTGTGCAGGAGAGGTGAGCTCTCCAGGATATTTCCATTCCCTGCTCTGCTGTAAAATTTGCTCTGTGACTTTTGACAAGCCACATTCCTGTCTTCCTGTGCTGAAACCAACAGTTAGTTACCAAACCTGAAGGCTTGCCAAAGCTTAATTCAGCCCTTCTTCAGATGTTTGGGTGCAAAGTATATGAGAAATGCAAAGTCCATTGATGCACCATCCATCACATTGTCCCTATGACTGGGAAATTCACTTTTTCTCTGTTTGAGGAGCAAATGCACCGGTGTAAGAGCAGTGCTGTTCTGAACTACCATCTTTCAGATGCCAAGCTGTCACTGTGTGTGGCGATTTAAGAAGGTATGACAAATGTTTAACAAGATTTTTAATGGCTGTTAAATCCAGAGTCCTGGATATATTCCAGCTCAGGTAATTACATTCATCCTGCTTAAAGACAGTTTAACGGGATAGATCGTCCTTCACAGAGCCTCCAGTATGGAAAGAATGAAAGAAACACACAGTTCTGCTGGCAGGAAGGAGAGGAAGGCAAGTGGGGGTGTTCCCAAAGCAGGGGAGCAAGAAGAGTCATCAGTTTTTATGTCTTTGTGTGTGGTGCCTGAGAACAAGGAGGCTTTGGTAAGGGAAATAAACCTACCTTAGAAAAGGAAACCTACCTTAAAACAGGAAAACTGTTTACTGTGATGATTTTATAAAAAGTGAATCAAATGGCAGAAGCAACCTCAAGGAGTTATGCTAAACTCAGGCATTAGTTGATGCCAAATTCTGTGTTTGTTTTTAAAGTATAAAAATGTAGTATTTTGAAAGTTGCCATTTCAAGCATCAAACTCCAGCCTAGGAAGCTTTACGGTGTTTTCTGAAGAAGTAAGAAATCAGGTTTGGAAAAAGCTCTCTTCTGTTTTTGAACTCAAAAGACATTTCTGCGTTTTGCTTTCATAAAAGGAGATATTATCTCACATTTTTGTTGGTGCCAGCCTTTTAAATTCGGTAAATATGATAGCCCTAAAGGGCCCTTTGCACAGCTATCAGCTAGCTCTTTTCTTACAGCTGGTCTATCTTCCTGACATGATTTCATTTTCTTTTCTTACTGAGGAAATTAAGATGCACTCACAGATCTACAGCCTCAAATTAATCTGCACATGCAGATTGATTTCAGTAAATTGGATAACACAGATTTGTTTGAAATAGGCAGGCATTGCTGGCCCTTTAGGCAATGCTGTAGATAACATCTGTTTTGACAGAATTTTGAGGGGACAGAGGATATGAAACTTTCTGAGGGTTTTTAATGTTGCTGATTGATTTTCACTTGTATAAATGGTTAAGAATTTTTTCCTTACTAGTAGTAGGCAGAGCAGAGACAGAGTGCATACCACCAGTCAATCATCACTACCCGTTTCAGTGATTCCAGAGTAATTTTGTTTTTGTCAGCTGTGATTACTGCTCCTGATTGGCTTTGAGCAGTACCTTCATCTGCGATACCCACATTTTTTTCCCATTCACTTGTTCTCTGTGTTCTTTTCCATTGTCCATCTGCCTTGCACACAGTTTACAGCCTGGGCTATTTCATACAATTAGCTATTTATTTTAGACTATAATCTACAGTCTTGATTTGATTAGGAATAGTAAATCTAATTGTACTAGAAGTGATAAATGATTTAAAGTAGCTAGGTGAAATGGAAGTTCAGCTCTTACACTCCTTTTCTCAGGTCAGCTTTATCTCATGTACGCTGGATATATTTTGTTGTTCCAGGATCTGAGAGAATTAAGAATCTCTGAGAAGTCTCTCTCACCTAAACAAGTGCTGGAGTTCCTGAAGTCTCATAATTGTTCTTTTCTCCAACTGTCCCTCTGTCTGGTGACAATCTTGGAGAGCTCCACACCTCACAATAGATATGATTTAGATAAAAAGGAGGGTGTTATATTGCCTTCAATGGAATGTGCTGTCTTCTTTAATTAAACAAAAGATAGGCCAGGCATGGCTGTCAGCCCTTAAACCTGCTGAACACAAATTATCTGCAGACAACACAAACCCTCCTCACAGGCTTTTCTTTTAGACCGTTTGCAAGTGTGCTTAGTGCTATTACTTAGTATCTGAAAAGCAATGGTCTCTCTGGTGACAGAGCTGAAAATATTGTTCAAAAGGGATTATATTTTACCTTTATTTTCAATGTGGAAATAAATTTAGAAGCCAGGATTATAGTGCACGATTCAAGCTTATTGCATCAATATCAGGCATGAGTGAAATCATGACTTTATTCTCTTTTAATGTGCAGGGTACAAACTCTGAACTCCAGGCTGGAATATGGTTTTGCATTCCTTAGGAGAGTAAAGCATCAAAGGGCATCAGTAGTGCCAAATGTGTTAGCTACATGTTTTTTCTTAGGCCTTGCTCCCTTGATCATGAGGGAAGGCTTGCTGGTTTATGCACTTTCCTGACTGGCTGAGACTGTCCTTTGCAGGGAATGGACTGGCTCTGCCTGAGGGGAAACCTAGGCATGGGATAACGCACTCCAAGGTTGGCTGCTCTGAAGAAATTCCTGCCTCTGCACCTGGGAGTGTTTGTTTCATCAAACACTGAGACCTCCTGTATCCTCTTAGCCTGGTTCCTAGCCTAGAAGCACACGTTGTTCTTCCACTCCTCCAGCCCTCCTTCAAGTATTGTCAGTCAGAACACAGCAGAGGTGCATCCTTATCGCTGTTACCACCAATATATAATGTTATTAAAAGATATGGACTATGATGTGGGGAGAGCTGTAGATGGTTGTCTTTTAAAGCCTGAATAAAGAGTTTGAGGTGGAGAAAATACTAATTTAGAGGTAAGGCCCTACTCCAGGAGACAAGGGAGTAGGAATTAATTTCCTCATTGCTTTCCGCGTTGCTTATTTTATACCTAACCTAGTGTCCCATCCCAACCACTACATCCCAACCAAGATATAACACCTCAAACCCTTCTGAGAAGGAGGATAAAATGTGAACAGTAGGCACAGTTCTTATACTATAATGGTGAATACCTAGATGTGTTTTTATCTGGTGACTCCTGTTCACATGGGTCACAAAGCAGTTCATGGAAGATTGAAATTACCATTTCATAGCAATTACTGTAGAAAGGGATTGAACTGCAAAGATCTTTAAGATCAAGACATGTTTTATGGGTATCTTCTCTGTAACATCAGGGTGAGTCTATGAAAAGAAATAAACAACAAAAATCAAAAAAGCCAAAAGACAAGGTAGAATCAATTGTTGGCAGATGGGATTAATTATTTCCAGGTGGTAGGAGAAGACAGGAGAATGTAACATCTCAGCAAATACATCCAAGACTGAAAAGATATTTCTGGCTATGTTTTTGTCCATGATGACGTTTTTTCTGCTCCACGAGTCAAATACCATTGCTTGGGAGAAATAACAATCTGCCATCAAAAGTGAGCTTAATTATTTCTACCACTAAGAGAAAATAAGAACTTCAGGCTTCTGGAACTCTCTCCTTGAATTTTCCTTTTGGTTTCTGTCCTGGAGTTTTGGGTTTCTCCTTATGACAACCTCTCCTAAATGCTGCCATGGTGAGACAATGCCATCAGCTACACACGACAGCTCTTCCTCCTGCTGCCTCCTAGCTCAGGAATCACCTGAGGCAAGCAGTAATAGCTCATTATCCCTCAGTCTGAGCATGAGCAATAATGAAACTGCCTGCTCAATTGAAATCCTATGTTCTGTAATATAAACACAGTGCACAGCTTAGAGAACGTAAGAATCTCAGGGCTTAATTAGTATCATAAGAAATTCTAGGAGCAGTGACTAGTACGGAACAGCACATTGCAGCTTGGAATTAATGTGTCTCATAAGTTAACATCAGGGTCTGGAATGTGATGAATGACTTGTATAGCTGAGAGATCGAAGAAAAGGAATATATTCCTTTCTGCCAATTACTTTAGTCCTCTGGTTACTAGAGGCCTGCTGCTCACTTTTGTGCAGACCAAGAGTGTCTTACGTTTGCGTCCCCAGCTGATATCTGCATCCGGCTGATATCTCTTGTTTTGTTGGCTGACATAGAAGGTGGAATTTTCTTCTATTTTCATACAACACCCAATGTTTGACCTCCTGGATATGGTTTGACCTCCTAGGTACTGGATGAAGGTGGATGATGAGGTACTCTTCAAAAAGCAGTGTAGCCATTGAGAGGGTTTAGTGCCTAGAATAACAGCAAAACTGCTGTTAAGGCTCTTCTAGAAGTTCTCCCAAATTAAAAGGCCTTAGAGGATTTGGAGATAACTGGGTGGTGAGGGAGGGCTCAAAGTCCAATTGCTCAAAGTTGACAACAAGGATGGAGTTGTTACTGTGATGATTAATTATAATCCTTAGAAGGTTAAACTTAAACCATCCATGGGAGAGGAAGGTGGGTTACTGTGAAAGTCTGCTGATCAGACTGTAGCCAGTGGGATGAGTTGTTTCCAGCACAGACCAAACAAAGGAGCAAGCTGTTACTTGGTATATTAACATCTGGGTCAAAATAACCTGTGCATCATTTTCTGCCTGCTGCCTCTTGTCCTATTGCTCCATACCACAGAGCAGAGCCTGGCTCCATCCTCTTGACACCTCCCTTCAAATACTTATAAGTATTAATGAGGTTGAGGTTAACGTGCCACCAGCTTCCACTGCTCCTTCTTGTCCCACCATAGAAGTCACAACCTCCTCGTGGGTGTGAATGGACACCTCAGCCGTCCTCAGCCACTCCTGCCCAAAATAAATAGTGTAAGAAACATATCTAAAAAGAGGTTTTTTCTTTGGGTTAGTTTTGTTCTGTATAAGTTTTTTGTTAACACTGGTGTTTTTGACAGAAAGGGGCAATGAAATGGCTAAAGGAACAGTCATACCTCCTGAGGGGACTCCAAGTGCGGGGCTGGAGGAGGTAAGGGACGTGGTTTAGTGATGGACCTGACAGATTTAGATTAATGGCTGGCGTCAGTGATCTTAGACATCTTTTCCAACCTGATTCTGTGATTCTATGAGATGACTCTCTGGAAAAAGATGACCTCAGCTCCAGATTGAGCTGCCCAACCATTGTGCCTGGACACATTTAAGTTTCTATGAACAAATTGCTGGCTTTTCTGCTCAACAGCTTTTCTACCCATTCAGTCTATTGTGTTTGGTCTGGGAGGTTTCAAGCCACCTCTCAGTTCTTCAAGATAAAAAAAGCTGAAGTCCTTCTTTCACTGAAACAGCTTCATAGCAAAAATACATCAATGTAATTTGCAAAATGGTTTTTTCTTCTAGAGATTTTCCTAAACAGAAGGGTTAGGTTTTTTGAAATTTTATGGGGGAAAAAAAAAGTGATTTCTGTTTGTTATTCTATCCTTGTGTTTGGGATTTTTTTCTTTTTTTT
>VZTH01005792.1:62846-116925 GCA_013397815.1 Aleadryas rufinucha
TTTTAAATTCTTTTAAGCACTCATCTTTGCTTTTTAGATCCTTTGATGGTGGGGGGGGGGGAAATGAATAGTTGGAAAAGAATACGCATCAAGTTCTACAGGACTGAAGGTTTGGGGGAAGGTGGCTCTGCTACTTTGCTGGTCTCACTGGGAGCAAGCTGCTCTCCTCTGTGAGAAACTCATTCCTCCTCTAAGCAGGTGACTGGCATGAGGCTGGGGGAAAACAGGCTCCAACTCCCATCTCTATTACAGAAATGGAAGATGGGAACGAGTGAGTTCCTTCATGTGGCAAATTTGAAATGCTTTTCATCAGGTCTCCCAGGGACTGACAGAGCCTGTCTCTCCATCTCTCTGCAGTTCTCAGGTGGAGCCACAGGCACAAAGCCAGGTGAAGAGCTTCCCACCACCCTGACTCCAGCTGAACATATTGTAGTTTTTCTCCCATCCACTGAGCCAATACAATTACTTCTGCAAACAGGAAATAAATCTTATTACCACTGTAGCCAATAGATCCCTATAACTTGCAGCTGTTGCCTGAATAGTTTTCCCCAGTGCCAGAGGAAGGTGCTCTCCTGTTATTCACTAACAGAAGCACCATGACTGGGTCTTCAGCTCCAGATCACTCACAGAGCTCCCTCTTCTCTCTTCATTTTTTCACTCTGCGGAAACCATTGTACACGTAATTTTTATTTTTATAGAGAGTTTTTTCAGTCCTCAAAAATGTAATTCATGTTCATTTTCTCCATCTTTAACTGAGGTAAATAGAAGCTAATAAATGGCTAAAGCAGGTACATAAAGCAGCTTCTAAATGCCTTCCTTTCCCTGGCACTGGTTGTTTGCAGATACACTGAATGTATCATCACGAGTGTTCAAATTTTCCTTGCTTGTGTATTTTGCATCCTCAAATTCTCTGTTTCTGAAACACATTTTAACTGCCTTATTCTTCTTGGTAATGTATTTTTTTAATTTGACAATCTGTGTTCAAGAAATAAGACTCCCTCTTTCCAGAGAGCCTTCCTGGAGCCACTCTTTTAGGACATAATCCTTGCTTGTCCTGGGCATGGTCAGAGATCATGTCTGGGAACATCTTCAGGGCAGGTCTCTGGAGACAGAATGAGCCATGTCTTGGAGGTGAGCAATTGCTAAACAGCACGGCCTGCTCTAAGCTAGAAATAACCTCCTTCAAATAATAAGATTTATCATAGCAGAGCTGGCTGTAATAGTCCAAAATCATTGTAGATAGTAAGGGCTCAGTGCTTGTAATCTCTCTTTGTCCCTTTCTTTTAATTGGCAGTACTGGCATTCCTGGTCCTGTGCTGCAGAGTATGAGCCTTGTGCAGCAAAGAAAGAGCCCCAAAAAGTTCACATCTCTGTTGTTAGCAGGCCACAAAGGTTTCACAGGCATTTAACTGCTGGCACTGGGGCTGTGCTTCACTGTACCCTCTTGCAGGCACCCTCATGCTGTGGTTCATGTGTTCCTTTCTCTGTATCTGTGCCAGATCATGGTGATAATTGATTTTTTGTATATTCTAAAGTTTCTTTTCCCACTATGGTTCTTTCTGTAAGGACCTGGCCTACATGTGATCAAATGTACCACATCTTGTCTACTGTTAGGGAAAGGGTTGTTATAAATGTATGGCACATGGTGAAAATTGTTATGATGGGTAGCTGCAGTTCTGCTCATCCAGTAATGACTTTTGACTTCTCAGTATCAGACGCTGAAATATCTCACTTTCAATGAGGTCAGATATTTTTAATGTTGATTCTACAGAATTTAGGTGATTCACAAGGTGTGTGAACCATTTATACTGCATAGAAATAAGTAGGGCATAAGAGAGGGCAATCGCTCTATTGCTCTGCCTTCAGTAGTGGAGTTTCTGAACACAAGGGGTCCAATTTTTGAGCCAGCTGCAGCTCAGCACAATTCAAGATCTGCAGAGTGGGATTCTGAAAGGAGTATGGGTGAAGGTTTCCCGATGAAAGGAGGATGAGAAGACAAAAAGCATTGCAATGAACTAATTAAAATTGATGCCAGGAGAGATGTCTCTGATGCCTGGGTGGTGAGCAACCAGCAGGTGTCTTCATTACTTAGACTGCTGGTGACAAGTTACATATAAAATTATGGGATAGCTTGTTTAATTTCAACTGCAAAGTCTTAGCAGGTCTCTGGAGAGATGGAGTGGGAGGAAAGCCCATAGATGCTCAGTCTGTCAGCTTGGTATTTGGACAAGGAAGAGTGCTCCAGAACGTGGACTCCTGTGAGCTTGAAACCCTTTACTTTAAGAGCAAAGGGAATGAATAAAATAGGGTGAACTTTGGTTCAACATAAAAACAATCACCATGGCTGACTACTGCTGTCATAAAGAGTTTGACTTGTATCCCAGTGGAATGTGGTTGATTTCACACAGTCAGGCTTATTTTCCACCCAGAAATGCGGGATCTCTTCTCCAGCACCCCCGTGTGTGAGAAGCCATGGGATGGATGGAAGGCAAAGTTATTGGTGTTAATGGATGCTCTGCAATTTTCTCCTTTAAAGGAATTGCTTGCAAGGTGGAAAAAAAATATTTCAGCAGTAGCTGTGAGCTGTTATCAGACTTGTGCAGGTTGCAGCTTTTATAGTTAAGGATGCAAAGCAGCGTTCATTCAAGTGCTGGCTTCGTATCAGAGCTGGGCAAAATTTGTGGACCCATTTCAATGCAAAAATGTATGACATGCTCATTGCTTTTTCAAGTTGACTCATATAGGTGACTTCTGTCAATGAGATTTTGATAGCCCCTGCCTTGGAGGCAAAAAAAATGGGCAAGTCTGACATTAGATTGCAACTCCCCATTTCAGGGGTGAGATGAAGAGGAGGGCTGTGTATTAGCAGAACATCTCTTCATCACATAATTTGGAGACACAGTCTACAGTTTTTTTCTCCCTCCCTGGTGCTCTCTTAAATGTTCACTCAGCTGTGAGAGTGAAGGAATTGTAGGGAAAAAGAAAAGCAGCAACAAAAAATGGCAGGAGTTGGGGAAATATCATTTCTGTTCTGGAGAGATGGCCTTTTACAAAGGTCAAACTAGTAATTGTTGTCCAGATGCTTTAATATGGTATGGGAATAGTTTTGTATACATAAAAAACTGTTCTTTTGTTATAAATAAGACACCCAATAAAGTGTGTTTGAAAGCCATGACAAAATATAATTTAAAAATACCAAGATACCCCCTTTTATTAACTTGCCAAGACTGGAATTTGAAATTGGGTTTACTTTAATATTCTCTTCCCAGTTAGTAGGAGAGTTTGAAAGATGGCTCTAATGTAATGTGATGTGTCTCGCCACAAGGAATTGGGAAACCTTTGATTTATTTTGAAATTCTGTTTGCTGACTCAGAGTAAAAGTAGTGTGAGATGGGAGAATTAAAGCACTGGTTTGTGTTTGCAATTACTTTCTTGTTGGCATCTTAATGGATAGAAAAAATATGAGTAGTGTGGGATAGATACACAGAAATGAGTTTAATTAATTTTGAGGGAAAAATAAATATATGGAATTGAGCTTAGCTAGATTTTGACCAACTGAAATATAGCTAGTGATAAGATCTTTAAAATATGCATATTTGCTGCATCAGAAATCAACTTTAAATAATTCACATTCTATATTCATCTTTTTAGAACTATATGGAAGCTATATGCATTTTCTGAATAAAGTGGTGGTAGAACTGAAAGATCAGGTGTAATACACAATAATAATTAAGCAGTTAAGCCCTCTTGCTTTTACTGGGAATAGTAAAGTATGTCTCAGCTAAGACCAAGGTAAACTTGGACTTTTGTTGGCTAGAGGGACAGAAAAAGTTTTGGAATCTGGAGGAACAGAGATAGTTCTGCATCCTTATTTCACCTCTGTGAACTGCAGGAGAAGATGATAGTTTTGCAAAGCTGAGATTGCTGCTGAAGCTCTCTGCATGGCAATCGGGGGAGCAATTACAGTCAAACTAAACCTGGTGCCTGACACATGGTGAGGGAGTCTGGTTATTTGTATTTTCACCTAGCTCATGCATATAGCAAGAAATGGCCAGCTGCTCCTGTATGCATTTTCTCTCTACTTAGCACAACATGTTTGTATAGTGCCTAATAAAATAAAATAATTTAAAAAAAGTCTTAGCAAACCTTGCAGTTATCTTAATGATTGGAAAGGAGTGCAAAAACAACAGGGACTGAAGAATCTTGAAACACTAAAGTTGTTTACCATGGTGTTATCTCTAGCAAGTGATAGAGTTTTTATTCCTAGGATTTTCCTTGCTGAAATTGCTGGGCTTCTCTATCAAGAGGCTAAAATTGGGCAAATTATATTTGCTGTCGAAGAAGCAGCTTTCCCTCTCACAATCTACTAAGCATAAACATGGCTCTATTAAGCTGAACCTTTTAAATACGCAGCAGAGCATGTCATTACAGGTAAAGAGCCCTGAATAGAGTAAGACATCTTCAGGAGAGGGAGGATGTGTGCCAGGCTTTGCTAAATTACATTCAGAGCAACTTATTAGCACCTCAGAAATCCAGACGTATGTGTGGAAATTAACGCCAGGCAGGTGTTTCCAGAAATAAATCCCCTCCGTTACTCTTATAAAGACCTGACATGGAATCAGGACTGTCTTTCCCATTTGTCACACTGGCAGGCTGAGCAGGTTTCATTTTTTTTGACTGCACATCCAAGAAACCAAGTGTGTAGTCAGCAGAGGGAGGGGAAGATGTACAGGCATGCGTAACACAGACACTTAGAGCACTGTCCCAAAGAGGAGCCTGTGTCTCTTGACTGAGTAGGGAGGGAGCATTAGTAGCAACCCTGGGCTGGCTTCTGGGGCTGGAGATGGTCTGACTACTCATGATCTGTATCCAACATGTTAACCTGGTCTTCTCTGCAGCACTGGAGTAGACCCAGTGAACAGAGTTGTTGGCATTCGGTTTATGCCTGGGTACATCCAGTCTCACGCCTAGGAGCAGCCTGAGCTCTGCCAGCTCTGCTGACTTGGTTCCATCTGACAGCAGTAGTGTTCTAGACTGTTAGGTCAGGTGTCTGCAGTGTACACTTCTGGGGCTGAATTTAGGTGTGATGATAATAACAGCTCTGATTTCAAGCAGGTGAGGTTAGGTGGCATGAATCTGAGTTTAGCAGAGACGGCTTGATGTATTTGTCTTTGGTAGGTGCACAGCTCCCAGGATGTAGGACATGAGACCACCCCAAGCTTTGTTGATAAACTCCTCACTACATCCATCTGGGCTAGGGTAGAGAGTTTAGAACTTTAGTGCTTGCATGTGATCAGGGTTCAGTTCTGGAACCAAAAGCGATCAGCATTTTGATAATTTTCCTGGGTGACAGACAGAATATACCCTTCACGTGTGTAGCTGAAACCAGACTAGGGAGAATAGTTAACATGGTGGAAGGTAGACTTATGTGGGTCTGCAGGCTGAAGAAATGGGCTGACAGGAACCTCAAGAAGCTCAGTGAAGACAAAGGCAAAGTCCTACACAGACTGGCTGAGCAAGAGAAAAGGACCTCGGGGTCCCAGTGGATGACAAGTTGAACACAAGTGAATAATGTATCCTCGAGTCACGGAGCCCCAGCCACAATCTGGGCTATGTTAGCAAGAGGAAACAGCTCCAGGGAAATAATTATCACCTTTCCAGAACACTCCTGGAAGCTCAGTCCCTCACAGTCCGTTTGCTAAGGACACACACTATGGGCACCCTCATTTCAGTACTCACTTTAGAGTGCAGATAGAATAGATGGAGACAAAATCCCAACAACCCATGGTCTAAGCGTGTTTTCTGGAGGCTTAGGGCTCAGACCCTCATTTAACTGTAGGACATCAGTTCATGACTAATCATGGCAGTCGTTTGTCCAGATTAAACATTTGAGCAGCTTTATTAAATTTACTGCTTAAGGCTAAGGATGCTTTTAAGCACTCTGCTAAGCTAGAGCTTTAAAAGCACATGCCTACGCAGCAGTTATCACGGGATCCAGGAGTGTGTCAGGCAATGTATGCTATTGGAATACCATGACCACAGCTATCTATTAAGCCCTGGAGTGTCCAGGTGGCTGGTTATCACTGTGTGGGTTTGCTCAGAAGCTATTAAAATTGTTAAAGGGTAGTTGTTTTCCTGCCACTGGCTCGATTATATCTCTGGTTTATAGCCTTCATTAAAAGAGAGTGATGAAGATGCCTAAACAGAGTGGACAAGTTTAGTGATGGTACAAACAGATACCTGAATATATATCCCTTGAAATATTTGGCCTGTATTTGATGTGATTTTTTTTCCTGTAAAACTATCTCCAAGTAATAGATATTAATTAGCACTGTGAGGTAGTATACTGGCAAGGTCATGTGTGGTTGTCTTAGATGTTTCTCGAAAACTAAGTTTGTGGCTACATCACGAAAGAAATTTCATTTCCCCTTGAAAATTCAGCTGCAAGTAGAAATGGTTGGTGCATATAAAATGTTATTGCCTTTGCAGGTTGTTGAGCTGAGTTTTCAGTTACCTGATGATGCTTCAGTGTTGCTGAAATTGTCAGTTTGAAAGATTTTTTGAGGAGGCTATGTAATTTGTTTGCATTAGGAATTCATTTATTGTTAGTGGAGGAAAAATACTTTTCCCCAAAAAAATCCACTTACTGATGACAGATGATGTCCATGAACCTGATTTCTGTGCCATGCACTACTGTACATTCTCATTTAGTTTTGTTTCCACTCTGCACAAGCCTGGCAGCAGGAGTGGTGAAGGGAAGGTTTATGAATGTGAATAAGAAAAGTTTAGTAGGAGAGGGAGTAACTTTCATTAGAGCAATATTCATGCCCCCAGACAAGTCTGGTTTTGGCATTTGACTTTGGTTGGTTTGTGTGTTCCATCTGTGTCAGCTGGCTTAGTGACAGGCATGGCCTCGCTTGAGAATGAGAAGGAAAAATCAGAGAATTGTCTGTAGCATGGAACTTGTGTAATGACCACTTTTATGGGCAACTCAAGGACATTGCTCCCCTCCCTCCATTACCAACTTCTTGGCCTTAGCCCACAGGGTGATCTGGGGAGCTGGGCAGCTCGACACTGAAATGGCTGGTGAGAGGACCCTGGGGCTCCCTGTCAGCCAGCTGGCAGGAAAATGGAAATTCACCCATGAAGAGTGCCCTCAATGCCAGAGACCCAGTGGGGCTTTCAAACTGGCCTGCACCCAGTGTAAACCCAAATAATCAGAAATTCTGCAACTATCTTGAGTCATATAAGTAGCTCCTTCTTAAGTCTCCTCATATATTTGTGAGATTTTTCAGACAAAAGCAATAATGTTTGGTTAAATTTATGTGAAGCCTGTGGCATAAGCAAAACAGCAATATCTGGATATCCAGGTCTTTCACTGTAGCCTATGATACATCACTATTTAGTAAAAATTGAAAAGATGAAATATTTTCCTGACATCCTTGAAAGCTGCTCAAGTTCTGACTTGAGTCCAAAGGACATAAATTTGTCTGTAAAACAGATTTTAAAAAACCTTGTATTTGCACATAGAGAGACTATTCAGAAATTGCCAGGAAATGTCACTACCCATCTACCTCCACTACAATTCCACTAGAAAGGGGACTCCTCCACCCATCCACTACATCTTTCTTCACTACTCTGTGAGCAGCAGGCTTTGAACAGAAGAGTCTAAGAACCAGGTATGTCCTAGGCAGGTCCAGAGCCATGTCATCATTGTAAAATTTTGCCATTAACCCTGAATCTAGCATAAATTCCAAAGGTCCTGTGGAAGAAGGAAGAACTTTTCTTGTTTCTTCTACCATTTGCAACACAAAGACTGAATGACATGGTCATTTCTCTGTTCTGAAATACATCCAGAAGGAATGACCATAACAATCACTGCAATAATGCAGGGGGGGTTGGTTGATATTTTGTTGTGAAGAAAAAAAACAAACCAAACCAAAAAAAAAAAAATAAAAGGCAAAAAAACCCGAGAAAGAAACAAAAGACCAACCAGACCCAAAAAAACCCAAAAAGAAACAACCCCCCCAAAAAATAAATTTAAAAAACAAACAAACAAACAAAAAAACAAACAAACAAAAAAAAAATAAAATTGAGGAGTGTGTGAAGAAGTCCAAATTTTTTTTTTAAATTGAGCCTGTTGTTCACTGTTAACAAGGATATTAGATTAAAAACAAAGTTGCTTGGCATGTACTGTTTCTCTGCAGCATAGAAATTCTGGGGGTTTTTTTGCTCACATTTCTTTTTAATTTCAGTTTAAAATAAATGCATTTCAAAATGCTTCATTTTTCATTTGAAAGAATGTTCAGGTTTCCTCTGTCTCAACAAGATATCCCTAAGAGGTATTTTGCCAGATGCATAGGAATATTATGGCAAAAAAATGAGTATAAACAGTGCATAGAACTGACACATCAATACGAATTTAAGTTGCAGGGTGACGTGTATTGAATTTTTTCTCAGTACAAGAATCAATAATTTGTCTGTTGACAAATTTAAAATTACTGTAAGTGGCAAACAATCTCATTTTCGGTTCTCTGAAAGATGGTACTTTCAGAGACCCATGACTCCAGTTCAGGAGTGTGTGCATGTTGCATGACCCCTTCAGTGTCAGCTCTGCAGGAGATGGGTGTATTTGGGGTGGCTTTACATTGCCACTCCATTTGTAAAATGTGTGATCCATGCTGCAGTGCTGGAAGCCTTTCATTCAATTTTGCATCAGGAGTTAACATAATGAAAACATATTGGGGCTGCACATAAATCCATTTATTCCTTCAAATCCTAAATTAATCTCTAAGACCTGTGGTGGTGCAAGTAACTGCAATACAGTTAGCATGACATTTCTCATAAGCAGTGTGCTGTGTCAGTGCTGGTCAGGCTGCAGGAAACACTAAAAAAGCTTTTATTTTCTCTAGAACATACCAAGGAAAAGTACACAGTAATTTATTTTCCACTGTTCCTGGGTTTGTCTTGATGTCAACCTTAACTTTATCAAATGCAGAACCTGCTGGGAGTGATTTTCATTCTAAGATTGTCCTCAATATGCTAAGTACTGATGGCAATACACAAGTGGTTACTGTCTTAATATCCAAGCAGCCTGAATTAGATACAGAGCATGGTAGCAACACGTTATGTATTGCTGGAATGGAATTCAAACTATTCAAGCGTACAAATTGAAAACTCATTCTGAAGAATTGCTTTGCTTTCCTAAACTGAGTATATGGTGAAAACAACCAAGACATTCAAGAGACTTATTGCTGGAAATGAACATAATAATATAATTCATGTTGTGTAAGGCAGACTTTAGTCTTGATAGATGGTGTTTGGTTGGTATTGAAGTCTGATTTGCAGAATAGGAAATTCCTTAAGGAAGCAAAATCTCTTGCCAAAGCTGGCATTGCGAGTGCACAGTGATTAACGGTGTGCCAAATCATCCACTAATAACTTAGATAGTCAGCCAATACAGCCACCAGCTGGTTTGAAAACCCCATGAAGGCAATTTACAGATCCCTTAGAAATTTAAAGGGGAACTATATAATTGCCAATATAATAATACCATTTTTAACTCAAGCTGTTTTTTTTAAAGAAAAAGCTAGAAAACTCTCACCTGATCTGAGAAGAGCCAGTCTTCCCCCTCTGCTCACCAAGGAAACAGTCGTCTTCATTTTCTCTTTATGCAGAGCAACACTATTCAGAGACCAATTGTGCAATATTTAACTAACCTTTCTTACAATACCTCCTTGAGCAATTGACTGGAATTTTTCTTGGGTGAAGATTATGAGATTTTGCTGACAAGAAAGAAAATTTCTCGAATATTCTGCCCAAGAGACACCCTGTATTTCTGCCAACTCAGTCTGCCAGTACGTTGGGGCAGACACGTCTCAGATCAGTTCATCATCCCCTGTGCAGCAATGCCCTCTGTAGAGCTGGAGGTGTGATGGTGGCTGGTGCAGCCTATGGGGTTATTTGACACTTACTGTGTGCTGGGGATTACTCTATTGCCAAAAAACAAGGGTGCACAAGGACTGGGTTGTTCCTGGCCCGGCTCAGGATTGGAAGGGTGCAGGCAGCTGCAATTTGTGTAAGGGTGTAGGAAGTCCTGTGCTGTGCCTGGTCATGTTCAGCACATGGTGTTGGCACAGGACAATAACACATCTGCAGCTCCTCTATGCCCACAGGCATCCCCTCCAGAAGAACTCAGCTGTTTTCATGCCCTCTTTATTCAAGACTGTTTCAGGATAATGCATGGTGGGAAGGGAATGAGATTGAGGAAGAGCTGATTGGTCCAGCAGGGTAAGTTATGAGCTTTGAAGCAATTTGTCCTCTCTTTTTGTTTCTGAATGACTTCTGGCCAGATTTCTCCCAGACCTCTTCAGGCTCATGGGCTGTGCTTTTCAAGGCACGCTAATGATTTGCTCACTACTGATGTGTAATCCTTCCTCATTTGCTTTCTCCCTTTTCTAGTCCCAGGGAACAAAGAAAATCCAAGCACTGTGAGCAAGGTTGGGTGGAAGTGGGTTAGAGCTAGGAAAGACAAGGATTACCTAAATATTCATATCCAGCTTCTACCAAGGCAGAAGCCTTTACAAGAGCTGGAAGAAGCAATAATGCCATTTTCAGGTTTAGTGCGCAATGGGAAAGTGTGTGCACCTCTGGAAGTCAGTGTGGCATTCTCTGATAGCAACAACCACAAAGTGAATTGGAGAAAGCAAATATATTGCATGGATGAGCCCCAGGCACAGCCCCTTTTGTGTGTCTTTCCAGGAATTTACATAAGAAAGCCTTTCTGTCTGGGAAACTAAGATGTCTTAATTTTAAAGCCTGTGAAGGAATTGGGACGTCCAATGTTTCTTTTGAGATGAGAACCAAACAATGTGTCTTTCTACCTGAAACACAAGTTAAGTTGTTGGTTTTTTGGGTCTGGGGTTTTCAGTTTTGATGTTTTTCCCCTTTCCCATAATTATGGAAAACTTCAGTGCAGCTATCCAATATTTCTTTCTGATCTTAACCCAAATATATTTAGTAAAATTTAACAAGTTTCATTTCAGAAACTTTGAAATGTCATGATTAAAATATGGCAATCAAAAAAGTTAAAACAGACATTTTCTAAATGCTTCACCCTTTAGTTTAATTTCTAAAATCTAGTTAGGCTTGACACTCTTCAAAATATTTATGGGAAAATATTTGACTTAAAAGGGAAGATACACGATTGTGCCAACATCAATCTTCTGAATTCATGAGCTTTCAGTCAGAGACAATATTGGGCACTGAGCCTTTCAAAGCCTTAGTGAGATAATGATAAATTATTCTCATTTTTTATAGAGAGAAAGTACAGTTAGGCGTTTGCTCACAAAAAGAACAGAGCTGCCTGAGACAGTTCTGAGCCAGGAGGCAAAACAAAGGCAACCTTCAAGCTGAGCGTGGGCTACGGTCCCTTATGAGGCAGTAGGAGTCTTCCAGGACTGAGCTGAAGCCTATGAGGTTATTCTTGCTGTTTCAGTTGATTTAAATACATTTGCTGTAGGGTTTTAGCTACTTAATTTGCTATTGTCGTGGGGCAGAAAGCAACTGAAATCAAAGCACTCTAAGGATTATTGCTTTCATTCTCTCTTAAATTGTGGCACTTTAAAACAGAGTTCCTCAACAAGAGTATGGCCTTCGCTCAGGTTAAATGTAACTGCCCAGTCTAATACAGAAATCACCTTTTCTACATCCCAAGTTACAGAATATAGAATCATAGAATCATAGAATCATAGTATGGATTGGGTTGGAAGAGACCTTAAAGACCATTTAGTTCCATCCCCTGCCATGGGTAGGGACACCTTCCACTAGACCAGGTTTCTCAAAGCCCCATCCAGCCTGGTCTTGAATACCCCCAGGGATGGGGCAGCCACAACTTCTCTGAGCATCATTTTCCTATGCCTCAGCACTTTCCCAGGAAAGAATTTCTTCCTAATATCTAATCAAAACCTTCCCTCTGTAAGTTTGAAGCCATTGCCCCTTGTCCTGTCACTTCATGCTCATGTAAAAACTTCCACTCCATCTTTCTTGTGGGCTCCCTTCAGATACTGGAAGGCCACTATTAGTTCACCCCTAAGCCTTCTGTTTTCCAGGCTGAACAATCCCAATTCTCTCAGCCTTTCATTGTAGTAGAGGTGTTCCATCTCTCCAGTCAGCTTGGTGCACCAAGCTGGTTATGGGGTCTTGAGCTGAGGTAACTTTTGGTGGCGCAGTCCTGGAATGGTAAAAGGGGTGTAAAGTGCTGCTCTCATGGCTTAGGCTTAAACATCACAATGGTTTTGACCAGTGTGCATCAATGAACTAGGGAAAAGTATTTCTTAAGATGACCTTCACTTCCATGCAAGAGATGAATGTTCCCAAGAAACATCTATCACGGTTGAGATAGACTCCTGAAGCAGAGCGTTATTTGGGAGCTCAGTAACAGATGAATAGGTCTGGCTGTCAGGAAGATTCCCCTGAAACTTTTCTAATTGATTCACATTGATGCTGTATATGCCTTTCTTGCCTCACTGTGTATAATTCTTCTTTCTTCACTACACATACTTATTGCCAGTCATGTTCCTCATTATTCATTCCCACCAGGATCATACAAAGAATTGAGCTCCTAATTCCTTCTGAATTTATTTTCCCATCCATTTTTGGTTTTCAATTATTTTTTCCCCCCTAAAGAAATTTCAATGTCTTTGCTTCGGATTATGGACAAATTTATTTATTACTATGGTAATACTTCTGTTTGCACACTTTTGGTAGTTTGGGACAGTTTGTGTAGTGCAATGTAACCTTGTACAGATTCTCTCAGCAAAGAGCAGAACAGGTGTGTCAATTCAGATGACGTACCCTCAGCTACTGACCAACCTTTGCATTTCTTTAGCTTCTTCAAATGATACTCTTCACTTGGAGAGAGCATTTCATGCTTTTGATTTTTTTTTTAATTTACGTTAAAAAAATTTACAAAACTTAATGATTTGTGTGCAAGGAAAGCATCTGGATTCTGCAGAATATTCTCTTTTAGGCAAGCATAAAAATTCTGAAGATTTTGGCTATATAAGTGAAGTTTTTCATTATTTTTGAGACAGGGATTAACATACATGAGGGCAAAAGAATATCCTCCAATCAGTTCTAAGCCTCACTTTCATCTGTTTCTAATCTTTGTGAATTATCTTCCCATTACCTCTGATATACCCAAGAAGGATTTAGAGTTCTGTGATTACATCCCTACTTATGTGATTTCCTTGATCATTAATGACAGCATCATAGTCTTACAAAATTATTCAGCAAACCAAATGAAGAAACACTTAAACTTGTGGGGTTTGGGGGACATCTTCAGGACCTGGATATTCAGATTCTATCACCTTGGAGTCTCATAACACCTCGGATGTAAGAGTTTCTTTTTATAGTAAAAGCAGTGTTCCATACACTGGAGGACACGTGGATTGGATAAACTCTCAGGCTCTCATTTTTCTCTTACTTCCCTCTTCATCTTGTCACTATAGTTACTCTTGCTCCTCTCTGTAGGCAGATCTCAAGTCAATCTTCTACCTGTACAGGATCCCGCAATGAAGGGAAGCAATTTGTGTTGTTGGCAACTCCACAGAAGTAAAATAACCCTCTGTGTGCTTAGGTACCAATGTGTAGAAAACATACTTAATATTTCCTTTGTCCCCAGAAAAATTTGGTTTCTCAGATCTCCAATTTCCCCAAGTAAAGTCTGTTTTGCCCATGATGGTAATGGGTGAGTGACTTTCCTTGTCTCAACTCAAGAGACTTTTGTTATACTGGAGGGGAAGTGATGCAGAGGGTCGGTGGTCACCTCTCATTCGGCTGAGGTGAATCCACCACAGAGACCAGCAGAAAAAAGTGGAGCAGAAGTTTAATAGGCAGTAGTTTTCATCTGCTTTCACCTGGATATGTGTAGTTTTAATTTTCCTTCCTAGACAGAAGTTATGATGAGAAATGTAGACCTAGATACAACCTGCCAAGGAATTTGCATTGATTTAAGACCCAAACCCAGCTTGTGTTATTCATATGGATAAAGAACTAGACTCTCCTCTCCAGGGCCAAAAAGAAAGCTTATCTGCTTGTATGCCAGACTGAGAGTTTGATTTAAACAGGTTGTCAAGTTTGAATCCTGAGGATTGGATCTGCTCTCTAAGAAGCCTTGAAACCTCAGTATTAGTTAATGTATTTTGAAACTGTGAGATTTTTAGTACTGCTGCTGTGTTGTCTCAGTATAAGTAAAAACTCATTAATTTTATAATACGAGTAAATCCTACTCATGCCAGTGCAGTCGATCAAAGACCCTGATGTCTATAGAGCAATAAGGGAAAGCAGAACAAGCCATATATTTTTAATATCATTTATAAAGGAGCTTGGGAACAAAGTGGATGCTAATCTTAGAGCTTCAGGCACTCTGACTCGCCCAGGTCAGGGCTTGGGTAACACCCAGGTAAATGTTGTTGAACCTGGAAGGAACTGTGGTTTGAAAGATATTTTTGTCAAAGCTGGCAGTGTGGCAGTGGACTACTCCATGTATTCCCTGCTCATTCCAGTCCAGGGTGGTTTGACACCTACATCACATATAAACTTTATTTAAACACAGTGAATCGAGATGCTGAGCATCAAGGATCTCAGGAATAGGTTTTCTTGAACTCTAAATTTTAATGTGGGGGTTTTTTCTACAAATTTTTCCTTCTAGAATTTTCATACTAAAATGTAATTTTAATACTAAACAGGAGTTTATGTTTTCATATACATCTCTAAAACCCTCAAACCCACAGATTCTTCTAGCAAGTAATGTATCCATTATTGCTCCTGCCTGCCAGCGTTACCAGCCTACCATATATGAACACAGTCTGCTTCTGAAATGTAGCCAAGTCCTGCACAGCCTTGCAGATCTTTAATTAGCATAATGAGCAATGGATGACATTTAATAGAAGCTTGTCTCTCCTTGTTGTAACTCTGGTATTATTGTACTGTGCAATCTATGGGAGGGCATGGTTAACTCAATGTTGAAAATCTTGAGTCACATTCTCATATGATTTGCATATGATGTGAGTGCCACATCACAACCTTAGGCTCCATTTTTCCTATTTATAGAAGTTAGTCACAATTATGTTAAACTCTTTTATAAAGTGCTTTGGACAAGATTCATCTCAACATTATGTACTTTGAACATATTTGTTCTCATAGAACCTCACAGAACAGCCAGGAAAGCACCCTGGTCACTGCAGTCAGTGAAGTTTGGAATAATTCACCAGAAAAAAATAAGGCTTCCACTTTAGAATGAGAAGAGTCCCCCACTAAACTCTTTTATCTTCATCAATCAGCTCTGCTCACACTGTAAAATCTAAGTTTACATTTAGACATGAAGACATTTATATGGTGCACCCTTACATTCAATTAAAGATCACTCCATAAGTGACTCTATTAGTTTGAGTGAGTGACAATTTGTGAGTTTGGAGCACAGACTATCCTTGGTGTGTCTGGACAGTTAGCAGCACTCTGGAGGTATAAGTAGAGCTCTCAGACTCCTATAATATTTGCTGCTTTGCTTTATGGAGAATTGTTGTATTAACTTTATAAAAAGTTTGTTCTAATCACAGCTTGAAATTTGTGTATTTTTGGATTTTTGGATCCAAAAACATAGAAAAAATTTGTTGGAAGGGATTTCAGGAGCTCATCGGATCTAATACCCTATGTAGACTGGTGCCAACTCCAAAATTACATTAGTTTTCCCTGGACCTTCTCCAATCAAATTTTTAATATCACCAAGGAGAGATATGCCACAACTAGTGACTCTCAGGATAATTATTATATCAATGTTGACCCCGTTAATTTTGAATTTTATTTTTTTCCTGATTGCACTCAGAATTTCTCCTGGTGCAATCTGTGACCACTGTCTCATCTTTCACTGAGTACCTCTGAGAAAGAGTCTGGCTCCATCTTCCCTACATCTAATCATTGTGCATTTGGTCTTTCTATATCAATTGCATCCAGTCACACTTTAAGATAGGCTTTAATTTCATTTATATAACAGGCATGTTCTTAGTTAATACTGTTCATGATTTCAAGGTTATAAAACAATATGGTGATTGAGAAAAACCAGATATTTTTCACTGAAAAATATGTCTGAATATTTATCAGTGAGTTTCAGGTTTCTATTAAACAGGCTTCTTCCATCAAGGCATTTTATAAAGACTGTCTGTGACAGCTTCTACAGGAGGAGTTGCTGATGATAATCATCATCTATGCATTTTCAGCATGGATACTTCCGAAATTACTGAGCACTCCTTAATAATTTTGTTCTTTCTGATATTTATGAAAATTAGTAAACTGTGAAATTAAGAAAGGACTGGTAAAAAGGGTCACAGTGTATTTTCCTGTGATCTGCAGAGCTAGGCTCAGATGAATCAAATAACAAAGAAAAAGAACTCATGTAATTCCTTTTCATTATGAATCCTTAGCTGTTGTAAATGAAAGACGCAATCTAAATCACCAATTCAAGCTGCCCTGAAAGCATCTTCATTATGAAATAGAAGACAGATAAAATAATAAGGCAAAAAACATGCTTTCTCCTCTATATGTGGATGTGTTGTGATGTTGAAATTTCCAAGACAGTCCCAGTCTTTACCCAATCTCTTGGTTGTTGAGGCACTTAGATTAGTAAATAAAACAAACTACAACCTTCTACGGCAAACCTTTCCCACAAAAAGGAGGTGGCTATAACCAGTCTGTCTTCTGGGAATGGTCCCTTGCACATCCTGGTTTTCACATTGTTTCAGGTATTTCTGGTTGACCCCGAGGAAGTATAGCCTAGACAGCGTGCTAACAGCTAAACAGGATGAATAATCACAGCCCAGTTCTTGAACCTGAGACCTGGTCCTGTTTATTTTCTATGGTACACATTTCTTTGAGTATTCAGAGAGCTGTCCTTGTCTTCTGACATGTCAGGAGACATTCTTTTCATTTCCAAGGCTTTCAGTACAGTTCATTCTAATAGACAGTCATGGTGCAATGAATAATGTGCTTTCTGTGGCTTTCTTTGTCATCACATAAATTGCAAAGCTGTGGTTTAACACACATTCTCCCATTTCGCTGAGGCAGCAGACAGGAGGATTTAGAACATGTTAGACCTTCATCTCAGCATTACCTGTCAGAGGAATCTCTGCCAAAACACACAAGTAACTTTAAACCTAAAACCAAAATAAAGCAGTATTTTCTTCCCAGAAAAGGTGCCATGTGTTGCCATATTTGGGTGAAGTTAAACTGAAATTTTTACTAACTCAGTTCCATTCATATTCTGAACTCTCCAAACAACTGTTTCAGCATCGGTAAAATGGCAGAAGTGGATGACAAGCAGGTTCGCAGCTACACGGAAATGTGCATTCAGATACTGAAGCTTAAAATGTGTGCACTGCCAATAATTCTGCACAATTGTGTGATCACATAAAAAATGTGGAGTCATTGAAAACATATGTGTGATGGGTGGGAGCAAGAGGTACAGTTCTCAGTTGATGGAATTCATTATGTAGATCTTTGCTCTCCTGAAAAAAATTGGCAACTTCCTCTTGATTTCTACTTCACTACTTGAAAGAGTTGTTTTCCTCTGAGCTTTACATGTTTCATATAAGTATTTCTAGAATTAATTCAGTGTGTTAGGAGTTTTACACTTGGAAAAAGCTAAAATGAAGGTAATTGCTCTGAGAATTTGAGGTTTGGGCTTGGATTTGTTTTCAGATTGCAAAGCAGTCTCCAGAGATATTTAGTGCTAACACTGACCTGTGTCTGACTGCAGTTTATTTAAAATAGTGCTCTAACCTCAATATTTCTATACAGTCACAGCACTGTTTTAAATTCCAAGTGCTTTTCAGTAGCTTGATTATCAATTCTTACAGTTTTTCTAGAAATTCAAGCTAGCCTGACTGGTCTTTAATTCTCTGGCTTAATTGTTTTCAGCCATTTCAAGAAGCTTTCTGCCTGAACTAGGTCACTATGTTCAAATTCACTGACACTGAGGCATGATCATATCTGTGCTGGCTGCTCTTCTGGGCGGTGGGAAGTGGAAATGCAAATGGCACCGAGGTTCCTGCAAGAAGAGAAAACAAGCCTGGTGGGCATTGGATTATGAGTGAGCTCCCATCTCTACAAACAGTCCTGGTTATTCAAGGAGTTGCCTGGAGCAGAAAGCTGCTCTGGGGCTTGCTGCTGACATCTTCCTGTGAAGGAAAATTACCTGAAGAAACTACTCCAGGATCATATTTTTTTAGAGTTAACTTGGGTAAATAAAGGTAATATATGATAAAACATTAAAGCCAATGTCTAGATGTCAGTACAGGGGTAGGACTAAAGGTCCTGCTTTGAGGATGGGCTGGCTCAGCTGCAGAAGAGTGAGCCAGTCATCAAAATGGGATTTGTAATTTATGGACAAGAGAGGAAGAAGAAAGGCAAAACTGCCCAAATCCTTCACAAGGACAAGGGAACTCTTTCAATCCGCAAAAGTTCAAAAATGATGCCTATTGACTTTAAAATTTCCAATGCCAGAGCCAGTTTTCTAGATCTATAGCAGGGATTTTGTGAGATCCTGTTCATCTGGAAAAGCTTCTGCTGTGTAGGAAGCATTAAGGCTGCATTTACCTCCATGTAACCTGTATGCTCTCTTTGTTGATGCTATTTATATTATAATCATCTTGTCACAGTCTTCAGGACAGAGGCAGAGGTCTTCCATCACACAGTGGTAATCCTCAAATAGGAATGATCAAGATACAAGAAAACTTCAGTGATTTCACATGGTCAATCTTCTATAAACATAAATATATTTATTTCTTGCCTATAAAACTTTTGAATGCAAGAAATCATACTGGAACACACAAAATCTTTTATTCTAGGCTAATTTCCTGCTTCCTTATTATTCAGTTTCTATACTAATGAAATGGAGGGTGGATGTTCTTTTGTATGTGAGCTGGTGCCCAAAGCAAAGGCATATTTTAAAGCATTCCAGTGTCCAAAGGCAAAGGAGTTCCTTCACATTGCCAGCCTGGATTTACATGTTTTTACATCTGTTATGGACTGAAAGGAAAACTGGGATCAAAAGCAGTCCCAAAGCACTACTATTATTGTTCAGATTTTGTTGAGCAAAGTGTTTAATACAGCCCAGTTTTCAGAGAAACTCCTAATTAGGAGTACAAGATTCACTACTTCGTTTTACACAGGTGATCAAAGCTAATTAGGGATCTTGCCCAAAATCTGGATAAGCAGAATGGAACACAGCTCTCTGTCACTGTGTACAAGGCCATCCATCCTTCCCCAGGCTTCTGTGGCTTTTGCTGCTCTCTGGCACACACAGCAGTGCTGCTGATTCAGAGGAGGCACCACAGGTCAGCACAGACAGCAGGGCTGGGACAGCAATTCCCAAAAACAAACACGATGCACCCAGCTGGGATGGAGGCAGACAGAAAGCTGGGGAAGGTTTAAGGCCTCTTGGTGTCCTCGCCCCTGTATGAATTTAGCACCTACTTCACATTGGGTCCAGCATCTCGACAGAGCCCATGTCCCAGGTCTCTGTGACCTCCTGCTAAGGAATAAGTTGTAGATCATACCCACATAACACAGTCTGAGGCATGGGAGCCAAGTCAATTATAACTTAGCAGCTCGACTAAGGTTCAAAAGCATAAAAATCCTTGCATTTGCTTTTCTCTGCACAATTTCTCGTCTTTGAAACTGGGATGATGCTGACCTTCCTTGCACAGGGGTTAAGAGAAACCCATTAATGTTTGTGACCAGAAATGAAAGATAGAAGGTTAAGTGGTTGCTGTCCATGCCAATAAGTCATCACACTGGGCATAAAATTAGAGTTCACAGTGACCTTTCCTTTCCTAAAATATTCTTTTGGGCCAGACTCTAGTATCTCCTCTAAATCCAGAATACACACATCCATAACAGCAGATCTGTTGTAGGTTTGCTGTGGTAAGAGCTAATCAGAACATTTAGCTCTCATTTTAATATTAACAACTCTTACTATTAATCAGATATCAAAGTTCATGCAAATCCTTCCAGGCAGATAAATATTTTTTATTACTAGCATAAAATTGATGATAAATTAATTGTTCCTCATTTCCATAAACATATCCAACAGTAGAATGTCTTTCCTAGGTAACGCAATTACCTATTAATTATTTTCTTGTCTTTCTGAAAATGAATGTGAGAGAGAAACAGAGAAATTTATGTATACACTAGAATGTAGAAAAGAACTTCCCTTGTATGGGTGTAAGCTTTTACGTGGGACTTCACTAATGACTTCTGCATCAGCTACAAATTTTCAGGTTCATCAAAGTAATTATGATTCCTGGCTCCAGATCCTGTCGTAAATTAACCCTCATTTTTATGTATGCTTTTGCTGAGAAAATTATGGCTAGTCTTAAAGTCATTGGGTTCCCGAGTTACTTGGAAACACTTGATACATTTGTATGCAAGCACAGCTTTGCCAAATACTCTTTTATTTTTTTTTCAGAGACTGGGGCAGGGGAAGACCATTGAAACTTCTACAAAAAGGCTGTGATACCTGACCATGTTCTTTAGTCGTTGTCAGCATTCTCCCTCCCCTTTTAGAAGGAGGGAAGCAATTGCAGGTAGCTGTGAAAGTCATTGAATAGGCTGAGTCTTCTGGCCCTTCTGAAAAATATCCAGAGACAGCCAAAAGTTCAAGACAACAATAAAGGCAGGGTGTAGAATGTTGATAGAGACAGGAGACAGGACTGGGAGCAAAGCAGACAGTGACATTTCCTCTCTCTTTCTTCTGCTACAACCAGCCCTAGGGAACTGAGATGGAAGTGAAGTGCCATCTTCTACTATCTCTCTCCCTGCAGCCAGACTTAACATGAAGATGTGCTTTGATGCAGCTTTATTCAGGGAAGGTGACAAACCACTGAAAATTATAGATCAGAGGTTCTGAATAGAGAAGAATTCCCAGTCGTGCTTGTGGCTCCACAGGGCTCTGATATGCAGGGATGTGCTCTGTCCCTGGCAGCTTTACAAGGGTCACAGGGTACCTGCATATGAGGAACCCTACAAGGGTTTCCAGCCTGGAATCTCTGGAAATGCACATGCACTGGAGGAAAGATGTTCATACACACCAAAGTGGGTACCAGTGTGGGATCATTCCTGTTTCTGCATGTGGATACATGACTAACAATGCCAAAAAAATGTATTGAAACCTATAATGAGTCCCAGAGACTTTTCACTGGAAATCTTTCCTGGGCAGTAGAATCCATCTGAAATCTCTGTATACTCTCTCTTAGATGAAAGTAGGCAAATGAAATGTTAATTGAATAGCACAAGCGACTACACTGGGGACCAGGGCTGCAGGTAGTTAACAGTATCAATAGTTACCTGCTACCAAAAAAGCTTCTACCTATGGAGAACATCTATAACCACCAGAAAGGCTCTTTTCTTCTTGTCTTTGTTTGAAACTTGAGGCTGTGTCTCTATTATTGGACTCGACAGTGGCAGGGAGTATTTGTAGGTAATGAAAGTCATTGTCTCTACTGGCAAATTGCCAGAATGGACCCCAGGGTGGCTGCACTCAGGGCTGGAGACACGGACCAGCAGGTAGGTCAGGCCCATTCCCAGCAGGAACCTTGGATGTCACTACCCTGATTTGAATGTTAATAGAGTATAATAATATGAACCTAATTCTATCCCATACACACAATTTCAATGCCACCAAGAGGTTCCCAGAGCCTGGAGTGGGATCACAGATAGCTGAACAGCACCTGGAGGGCAGCACAAGGGAATTCTGGCTATTCTAAGTAATTTGGCTTCATTGAGAGCCCTGCTTGAATGCCTCTATCACACACACACTCACCATGGGGAATAAACAAGAGGAGTTAGAGGTGTGCACCTGCCTGCAGGGCTGTGATTTATGGGCATCACAGAGATGTGGTGGGATGGCTCCTGTGACTGGAGGGCTGGAGTGGAAGCAGCCAAGCTCTTTGGGAAGGACAGGCAGGGACACAAGAAGGGGTGACACTCTCTACATCAGTGACCAGTTGGAGTGCACAGAGCTCCACTTGGGACTGGACGAGGAGCTGAAAACTCCTGGATCAAGATTAAAGGGAGGGCAGGGACAGGTGACACTATAATGTAGACCTGCTGCAGGTTGCCCAACCAGGAAGATTGAGGGGGTGAGGCCCTGTAGAGACAGATGGGAGTGACCACACATTTCCAAGCCTTCGTCCTCCTGGGGGACTTCAACCACACCAATATCTGTTGCAGGGAGAACACATAAGGGCATAAGCAATCCAGGATGTTCCTGGGAAGTGTTGATGACAGCTTCCTTCTCCAAGTGATAGAGGAGCCATGAGGAGAGGTGCTATGCTGGACCTTGTTCTCACTAAAAAGGAGGGGTTGATGGGAAATGTGAAGCTCCAGGGCAGCCTTGGCTGCAGTGACCCTGAAAAGGAGGAGTTCAGGATCCTCAGGGCAACAAGGAAGGTGCACAACAAGCTCACTGCCCTGGACCTCAGGGGAGCAGACTTAGGCCTCTACAGGGATCTGCTTGGTAGAGTGCCATGGGATAAAGGCCTGGAGGGAAGAGGGGGATCAAGAAAGGTGGTTAATATCCAAGGATTGCCTCCTCCAGTATATAAAGAGGCCTACAAGAAGTCTGGAGAGCAACTTTTGACAAGGGCATGTAGAGATAGGGCAGGAGAGGATGAATTCAAACTCAAAGAGAGTAGGTTTAGGTTAGACATTAGGAAGAAATCCTTTCCTGTGTGAATAGTGAGACACTAGAACAAGCTGCCCAGAGAAACTGTGGATATCCCATCCCTGAAGATGTTCCAGGCCAGATTGGATCAGGCTCTGAGCAACCTGGTCTAGTGGAAAATGTCCCTGCCCATGACAGGTGGGTTGGAACTGCATGATCTTTAAATCCCTTCCAACACAAACCATTCTATGATTCTGTTAATGTAGGTTTTTCCATGCTCCAGTGATAGGGAACAATCCAGATATATTTAACTTCTTGGAACACATGTATTTTAAACTTCTGGGGGATTAAATGATAATTACAAAAGAGATCAAGAATTTGTTTTACATAATATGTCAGCAGAGTATGTTGTGCATGATATTATAATGTGCACTTCAGTACTGGCAATTATATATCTCATTGTAGAAATCTCACTTTTGTAATTAATGTTGCTTCATTTTCTACTGGGAAATATAATTCGTGAGTGGAATGGAAAAGCCTTAATGAATCAATGTCAGTGTTCAAAGGCTTGAAAAGCCTGTGGCAGAAATTAGGGTTGTATAAATGATACAAGCAGGTAATCCTATCACAACCTAACAAGACCCTATTTATCTTCAAGGCTGAGGTAACTGATACCCAGTCTTTCAATATAAGCCACATTTGTTTAAAATCCCTTTTCACATACTGGTTTGATGAAACTAATTCTACCTGTTCAGTGGTTAACTTCCTAATGTAAATCTAGCAACCAGCATGAAAAAAATTTCAAATCTTCAAAGAGGGTTAAGTTAAAATGTTTATTCTCTTGACTAGTATGCTAAAGGATGATACATATGGTCCACATTCTGCTAAGAAGTGGGAGATTTTTAAGCTAATCTTGCTATTTATAGTTGTCTGTCCATCATGGGTGAGCAGTCATTCTGTTCTTCACTCACTTCTTGTGTTCAGCTGTTTAAATATTAAGGAGTCATAGGAAAAGTTTATCAGTGGCAAAATATGTAGGTGCTCAGAGAAGCTATCTGAAGGCAGTCTGAAGTCTGAGAGTGTGCAAGATGTCCCTTTGAAACTACTGATAAAGAACTTCCTTGTGAAATGTGAGATTGCGTAGCTGTGTCTGGGGGGTGACACAGGACAGCATCTTGCATGTGACAAAGTGGTGAATCCATGCAGGATGGAGGCACAAGAAAAGGACTTAAAATTTGGTTAAGTCTCGTCACTGATTCACTGTTTATTTCAAAGCTGATGAAAGGTAAGTTGTCTTCCACTGAGCTTACACACTGCTGAAGAAAATGAGACAAGTTGAAAAACTTAATGGAAGAAGTGTTCTGCAGGTAGCATTTTGATTGCAAGGCACACCCAGATCACTGAGGATGTTGGCACCTGAAGGTTTCCCTTGGGGCAATGAGAAACATGCCAGCTTGAGCACAAAACAGGAGCTTAGGGGTTTTCTAAACATTCAGTTATCACCAGTTTGTGTTTTATCCGTTAAATAAAAATTTAGGAGCTTTGTGGCTTAAGAAAACCTCAGTCATTTTATACATCTGTTAAAGGAATTCTGGTTCATTCCTCACTTGCTGCCTTACTTTTTTCTCCTCTTCTTGATGTCACTCTTGATTTGCTGTGATGTGGGCTGGCTTTTGAAATGCTCTTATATGGACTTGAAAAACCTGATCTTCTACCAAGTCAAAGGCAAACCCTTCAATTACTTTAGTGAAGCTGATCCTCAGTTGTCATCTGGAAGTGGAAGTCCCTCTCCACTGCAAGGCTGGGAAGAAATGAGAATGAAAACATGAGTGAATTTCTCTGTTTCTGTCATGAAAGTCACATCTGAGTGTTCAGCACTGCATTTTTATCTGGTATTTATTTATCATTGTTGAAATACAGCCCTGAAGGATTACTTATTATAAAAACACCATTCCATGTGTGAAGTTTGGAAATGATTAGAAATCTCCCTAATTTCCAGTCTTTTCTCTTAAGAAACAGCTTCCTTGCCTTCTGAAACATGAGGGGGAAAATGGTTTAACATTTTTGATCCCAAATTTCAAAATTTGAAGGAAAAGGCGATTTTTCTGAAAATGTTGGACTCAGTGCTTTTTACCTCCATCAAATCTCCCTTTACAGTGACTGCACTCAATTTTGCTGTAAAACTGTGTATCTCACAGGCAAAACATGATTTATCTTGCTATGAGTTAATTTTGCATCCCTGAAGAACCAGCGGTTCTTCTTGTAGGGATGGGCTTTCCCTTGGTCCAGAAGGGAGAGGTTAAGGTGTGTTAGCACAGGTCATAAAGGCACTTTTTTCCCGGAGTGTGTACTAATGAGGCAGCTGCTCCAGCTTGATTAGAATTACAGTCATTACCTCACTCCTTTGCCTTTGCAGAAGTGTTGTTTTTAATTGGAAGTGGCACTTGCAAATCCCCTCATCCAGTTCATTATGAAAGAGCATTGTCAGGAGTAGATGGCAGCGTGATGCATGAGCAGGGCATTGTGTGAGCTCTCGCCTCGTGCCAGCTCCGTGCGTTCCCTCCCGGCGGAGCAGACAGCTTATTGAGCACCCTGGCTGCTCAGGGAAAGGATAAAGTGTGTAAGTGATGAGCACAAGGACCCTTATGTGTCACATCGGCGCTGACCCTTTGCAGGAAAACCGATTATTGCTCTTGCAATGCTCTTGAGCATGGTACCTGCCTCTGGTTGCTGATTCTGTGTTGAAGAGGAAAGGAAACTGATGGGAGGAATTAGATGGGAGGTGATGAATAACTACTGAAATGGGACCCAGTGTGCACTCCTCCCACTGCAGGTACAGAAACAGATTGTGTTTGTGCTCTCACAAAGGGGAGTTTCATCCTGTCTGAGATTCCCAGTCCTATGAATGTCAGTTTTATGGGGAAGACACACAGTGCTTTCTGTGGTGGGAGGAGAGCACCAGGCTGTCCGTGTGGTGCACATTCTGTGGGTGAGAAGGCAGGACAGCCAGGTGAAATCAATGCACACAGTGTCCTGAAGAGAGGAACCTTCATTTTGCAGCTTACTCTTGAAAGAAATGCTTTGAACTCTGAAGAAATCCTTTGGTGACAGTCAGTGCTCCAGCACCTGGCAATTCAGTTTTGCATTTTGCAGTCATGCATTCATGAGATGTATTTTCTAGGTCTGCCTCATATTACCCAGCACTGTCAGATTTTCTAGGCCATCAGTTAAATGTGCAGAGTTATTGTTCATTTTACTGATTTCAAATTTGAGTGTTCAACCCCTGAAAAGGAAATACGTCAGCCTCAGAGTCTTCTCTGGAAAAGGCCATACTGCAAGGCAGTGAATTCCACAGTCATAATGAATACTTAATTCGGTTTCCTTGTATCTCCAGCAAGTCGTCTTTAAAACTAGAATATCTCATTATTTACCTCCTGCTCTACCTGAGGGATCTACTTCAGATGTTACTACACCTAAATACCTAAATATATGTGTAGAACGTAAGCTTACAACTTAAGATCCTGTTTTTTGTAACCAATTTCTAACACTCACCTTTACTGTAACTTTGAAAATTGCTTGCCTCGTTACAAATTAATTTTATTACCTGTTAAAATTATTATTTTTATTTTTCTCTCTTTTTTTAAATTTATCTTTTTTTTCCCCCATGCCCTTTGGAAGGCTGCCTAATCTTCCATTAAGGTAGGATCCAGAACCCACTAAGTCACTTTGATTACTTCAAATCTTCTTGAAAGCTCATCTATCTAGAGACACCCCTAACAAAAAGATAAAGATAGTACCTTGCATTTTTTTTTTGAGACTTTTATAAAACCTGCAGGCAGGAACATGGTAGGTATTGTATTGATGTGACATGCATGTATTTTATCAACTATGATAAAACACATTTATCAACAGCTCTTATTGCTGTTCTTTTTCGCATAACTATGACACATTCAGAGCATAAATATACTCTTTATTTTAAGATACTACAAACCAGACAGTCTAGGTTCCAAGAAAAAAATTAAAAATATATAACTTCAGAGGACTTCATTCTCTAAAACTAGGACCTGGGATGAATATTCTCTTTGGACAATCTGATCTTTTTCTCTGAGTCTGAAGAGATTATGTCTTTTTTTTTTTTTTTTTTTTTTACAGACTCCTCATTCGACTGNTTTTTTTTTTTTCCCCCACAGACTCCTGATTAGACTGGGGTCAATGTCTGTCTGAGATGATAGAATTTCTATATATATCTATTCACACACAAATAGCTACTTGAGGGGCAGGTTTTAAAGTTCATTTTATAGCTAATGAAGGTTTCAGATTCCACTGTGAGACGGAGGCATCTCATTCCATGACAGGTGTCCTACCTGGCTTCCTCTTACCAATTGAAGCAATCCCATGTAGTGTCAATCACACAAATCTGCCTCAGAGATCTTACAGCATTTGGAAGTCCTAGGTGCAGGTTGGATGGAATACCCTAGAGATCTGAAAATTGCCCCAGGCCCTTACCTTTAAGAAAAGTACAGCACTGAGTGGAAGAGGAACTGTGGATCACAAGTGAAAGGACTCAGCTGGCAAATTATTATTTTCTTGTCATATCTTAGGTGACTGGAAGGCCTTTTTCATCCCTGTGTTGCTACAGAATGGCGCAGTTCTCCTCATGAGGCTGTACCTAGAGACATTTTAGTTTGGTATCTAAAATAACCAGATAAGGTCTGAGAGGGTTCCACACGTTCCTAACATGGTACTGGATGGGTACATTCAAACAAATTAATCTGCCTTTTTAAATATCTCAATTCAGAGCTGAGTCCCATCCCTGAGTACTCTCTAGCTTTCAGAAAGCTAAAATAGAAGGAAATTGATTCCTGCTTTTGGTATAGATTCCTGTTCTGGAAATATTACAGAAAAGGTATCAAAATAGAAATAATTACCTTTGTGCTGGCTTCAAGGTGACTGAAGATGGAATCCTTACCTGCATGCTAATTTCTGTCAGATCACTCCTAAGAGAGGAGCCTACACCACTACAGAGACCTTTCGTGTACCAAAATTAGATCAGATAAACCCAGTCTCACAGGTCTATTAAAAAGTCATGCCTACTTGAGGAGTATCCTAATTACCCCTTGGAAGCATTGTGCAGGCACTGTGTCTAATAAATACACATCAGTAGAACAGAGCACAAATACTCCTCGCAGTGTAATTTTGCTAAATTATTTTAATTACATTTTCAAACATAGATATTGGGAAGTGAATGTCTGCCAATTGATAGTTCAATTGTGCTTCTACGATTTTTGTACTGTTCTGGTGTGTCCCAAATGAGTATTCTTTACCCAGCACCTTTGCTTGATGACCTAAAAATATTTAAAACCTTTTTTCATAACCAATAGTCTTGTTTAGGTGTGGTGTAAAAGAGTCATTCTTCACCCAGGAGCTAATCTCTTCCAAATACTGGGCTATTCTCTGATGGTAATGAGGGGAGGATAATCTGTCATCTGTGTAGTACTAGTATGCAAGTCTTTGCTTAGTCTGTGAGCCATTTCTCCATTAGCAGTTGAAAATAAATGTTGGAAGGGGCTTGAGGAATGTAATGACCCCTCTAGGATGCCAGGAACACAGAAAATGCAGAGGCATGTCCATTCCTGATAGTTTTAACCCTTTTGATTCATTATTTGCAAATAACTGACACACTTCTCTGGGAAAAAAGGTCGTAATTTGTGGTCAAGAATGAACAAAGAAATCTAAGATCAATATTTACTTGCCCTTACCCATAAGGAAATTTTATCCCCCAGTAGCATGTCCTAGCCTGAACACGGACCAGGGTAAATCTGAAAGGTAGCTTCCATCAGCTGCATTTGTAGATGGCCTTTGGCAAACTTCCCCATAAACTTGTCCAGAAAAACTGGGCTTAATTTAGGATTAATTGTCTATATGAGATCAGTAGAAAGGGTCTCTGAAAAGTTGGAGAGACTCTGACGTGTTTAAGAAGGAAGGGAAACAACCTTCTCTGTGGGTATTCCTGGTTGAGTCTAGATGGAGCCACCAGCAAAGGCATGCATTGTAATCTCAGTTCTGGAGCCTACCTTCCCATAGGGTTACAAAATTTTGTAACTGCCATGAAAACACCCAAAAAACTGCCATAAAGAAAAATGTCAGGAAGGATTTTGGACTGCCTCATAGTGGGAGCAGACTATTTAGTCTATACAGTTGGGTCCAGCTATTTAAAGAAGCTTCAAAAACTTGTGCCAGAAGTTTCCAAGTACAATAGAAATTCTTTGCCATTCTTGCTACTCTGTTCTGCTGCACATTGCTGGTGATGAGGTCCTACATTTCTGAAGGAAATGGCAAATCTATTTGAATATTCTGTATCATATTTGCCAACCTGAATAATGCAATTAGGCTTATTAGTGAATAAAAGCAGTAACTTTAGAACCTGTTTTCTCCTACATGAAGATAGCCCACACCAAGAGTTGTGACAGAGCCCCACAGCCTGGTAACAAGACCTGTTGATAACTAAAATTAAATGAGTAGTTCATTTTCACCCAGCTTGTATTGGGGTTCCTGGCCAAGCCTGGTTCTCATCCATGTGTGCAAGAAAGAGATTTCTGAAATGCATTTTTCTTTTCTTTAATTGTGTTTTCTTAAAGCTGATGCAAAATCTTTGGAGAACACTGAAATACCCTGTAAATAGGGACTTGATTTTCTTCCAGCTGTGGCCCAGACTCAGCTCATTTTAGCAGTATAAAGGTTTAGTCTCTCTCATAGGTTGTTGACTCACAACATGAAGGTTCCAATTGATACTCATTGACTAGGAAGGTACTTTAGAGAACTAATTTTGACCTGACATCTAATCCTGGTGATTGATGCTTGTAGAACCCAGTTAATCTATGGATTTAAAAAATATTGTCTAAGAAGTTTCACAACTCTCTCACCCACCAGCAAAGACAGATTATCTAGGGCTTAGTAAACAAGCACAAATTTCAGTGGAGCAATTCCTTAGTGAATTTTTGCTGGAGGAAAATTTATTATCTTCACAGCTGCCATAGGAATTAATGTACTTTTTCTGAAAGAAAAAAACTTATTTCAAAATATCACTAAAGCCACGCATAGCTGAGCACTTTTTTTACTTTGTTCTAGTGAATGATGGCTTCACCTGTTTCTTCACCAAAGAAGACACCTTGCAATAAAGACAGGTGTTTCTTTTCAGTAAGAATTCTATGCAAAAAGGATAAAATGCTTGTTGACAGAGGGAACATACATCTTCAGTCTGGGTGTGGTTGGTAACATCCATTTTGTCTCGTTCGAACTATGCAGGAATTTATCAAACTTCAATAATTCCCTTGAACCACTTATTAATTTCAATAAAAATGTAACTTCAAGTGCTATTTTTTTTTTTTTTTTTTTGTATACTACAAAATCTTAACTGGCGAGGTGATACATCCTTGTTCCCCTTCATAGTGTGCCTCAGGGCTGTCTTTAGTGGGTTAAACAAAGTTCTTCCTGTGCTTTAGCATCACTCAAAGCAATCAACTCCACCATTTAAACAGGAATAGCCATGAAGCTGCAGACATATTTCCTCAATCTCTTAGTGATAATTAATCTCATAGGCCTGTATTGCACCTCTGGAACATTTGAGAACAGACTAGTTATAGTTATTTAACATTGTAGCCAGACAACCAAAACACATATCCTTCCTCCTCTTTGGAAGATTTTCCTCTCATTATTAGTTTAATGGTTTATTATCAATAATTTATGATATTCCCAAGCTGAAACCTAACTCCCCATTGATGCTGTATCTCATCATCACTGCATCCAACCCTATATCTGCAGGGATTTCAGGCTGGAAAATCAGAAAGACAGAGAAAGAGAGAGATTCTATGCACTCGTAGATAGATAGATATAAAAATAAGTGTCTTTGTTTGTATGTAGAAGTAAATACACGTCTTTACATATAAAAGTACTAATTTAAAAAATTTTAAATTTCAAAAAGCACTGCCTTCTTTAAATGCTTAAATAAGTAGCATTATCTGTGAAAAATGGTACCACTTTTTAATGATTCTCTTAACTAATATTAAATGTAACTGAAGGCACGTGAACACACAAAGGCCATTATTTCTGCATCTGAACATCTGTTGTTGCACCAGCTGTTGGGTGCCATTAATTTCCAACTTAAGAGATTGCAAAACATTACATTTCTTTTAATGGCTCATCAAAATTATAGACAATTGTTGTAGCCATACCAGTACTCCCAGGAGTCTAAACACATCATGGTTTACAGAGTCATCAAGGTAACAGAGTACTGTGAAAGTTTTGAAGGAGAATTAAGTTGATCTCCATATACCTGAAGAGTTTTTTTCCATGTGGGGAGGAAGAACATGGAAGAAAGATGTTTTAAGTCCATCCCCTTTGACCAGGTTATTTAATTCATCACCCTTTTAGGCTCTGTTATAAATTAGATGTATTTAACAATGACAAAAATGTCGTCATTAATTTGATTTTCCCAAGTTCAACTTGGCCTCTGAACTGTTAATGAAATCTAAAAAACCTATAAAATATGCACAAAGCTACGTAAAGTGAGGTTCATCTTACATACCCATGATAGTGCTGGCCTTGTAAATCTAAGGCACAACTTTCAAAGCTTACAGAAGTCTAAAACAAAACACCCTCAGTACTCATATCACATTTACAGCCATAACTCATGAATTTCAACAAGGCCAAGTACAAAGTCCTGCACCTTGGTTTGGAAAATCCCAAGCACAAACAGGGGCTGGGCAGAGAATGAATTGAGAGCAGCCCTGAGGAGAAGAACTTGGGGGTGTTGGTGGATGAAAAGCTGAACATGAGGCAGCGTGTGCCCAGGTGGCCAATGGCATCCTGGCTTGAATCAGGCACAGTGTCACCAGCAGGACCAGGGCAGTGCTGGGCACTGGTAAGGCCACACCTTGAATCCTGTGTCCAGTTCTGGGCCTCTCACACCAAGAAAGAGATTGAGGGGCTGAAACGTGTCCAGAGAAGGGCAGTGGGGCTGGAGAAGGGTCCGGAGCACAAGTCTGATGAGGAGCAGCCAAGGGAGCTGGGGGTGTTTAGTCTGGAGAAAAGGAGGATCGGGGGGACTTCGTCACTCTCTACAACTCCTGAAAGGAGCCAGATGGGGCTCAGTCACTTCTCCCAAGTAAAAAGTGATAGGACAAGGAGAAAAGACCTCAGGTTGCACTTGGGGAGGTTTAGGTTGGATATTAGGAAAAGTCTATTCACCAAAAGTGTTTTCAGTCATTGGAAGAGGCTGCCCACGGAAGTGGTGGAGTCACCATCGCTGGAAGTGCTCAAAAAAACTTAGGAGCATGGTTTTGGTACTGATAGGACTCGATTATCTCAGACGTCTTTCCCAACCTTAACAATTCTATGATTCTGGGTGAGCTCCAAGTAATAGGAATATGTTTTGCATTATTGGGTCTAATATGCGGCCTCAGTGTCAGGCTGTGAAATCATGTAAGGCATCCATCCATTACTTCTTGAATTTCAAAGTGGAAAAAAAGCACAGAGATGAATCATAACTATGCCTCAGGGCAAAAGCAGTCACATGAGATGCAGAGACGACATCAACAGAGTGCTATGCAGCTGTACATGAGCTGGTCTGCACCATTCAGGACTGGGGCTCTCACTCAGGGGCTACCCACAAAACCAAAATATGCATAGGTCATCTCTACTTTTGAGTAATTTCTGTGGTTTTTCTTTCCATTCCCTTTATGTTTGCTAAATTTCTCTCCCCCTGTCCTCAGGGCAGGCAGAATGACAGCATCTATCCCTGTCACTCTGTACCATGCAGGTTCCTCATCTGGCTCACTCCTCTGTCTATCCACAGCATTTCTGAGTGAGGAAATTGTAGTATGTCTCTTTCTATTATTTTCAGAGAAACACAACTTTAAAGATTTTTCTATGAGCAATTAGGTTACACTGGCAACATGATGAATTTCTGTAGTTTACTTGTTTTCTCAAAAGGAAAAAGAAAATATTCAAGACTCCTGAAAATGGCAAACAGTTCAGGTGAAAGAGGGAAACCTAAACCCAGCACTATAACTATCTGTAGGAAACCCCAAGATACTCTAAGTCTCCTGAGGTAAGGCCACTTGAACACCAAACAGAAACAAAATGGGTTAATGGGTTTATATCCTAATTTAGTCTGGGTTTTTTGGCAATTCTCCCTCTTCCTCTCTGTAGAGTCTAAAAGATAATCACTTTATTATGGAATCATAGAACATAGAATGGTTTGGGTTGGAAGGGATGTTAAAGATCATTTAGCTCCAACCCCCCTGTCATGAGCAGGGACACCTTCCACTAGGCTGAGTTGCTCAAAGCTCCATCAACCTGGCCCTAAACACTTCTGGGACTTCTGTCACTTGTAAAATCATGACTTTTCTGAAAGCTTGTAGGTGCATTTTGCTTTTCTTGCCTGTTCAACTGCTGTACTGGACAAGCTCCTGTGCCTGTGATGTGTCCTGGTTGGGGCTTGCTTGCCTTTCTGTAAATCAGAGTTGAAGAGACTGTGGCTGTGCTGGAGAATGTGCTGGGATAGGTAATTTTGTCCATAGTGGTTAATATAGGGTTATATTCTGGATTTGTTTCTGGATTATCAAATAGAGTTGATAATACACTGTTTTAGCTGAGCAGAGCTTGCACAGACCCAAGGGCTTTTCTGCTTCTCATCCAACTCCATCACTGAGGAGGCTGCTGGAGACAAGAAATTGTGAGGAGACACAGACAGGACAGCTGACCCCAACTGACCCAAGGGACATCTCACACCATATGGCATCATGCTCAGCATATAAAGCTGGGCAAGAAGGAGGAGGGGGACATGCAGAGTGGATGACAAACACCATTTGTTTTCCCAAGTCACCACCGTGTATGAGGGAGCCCTGCTGTTCTGGAGATGGCTGAAAGCCTGCCTGCCCATGGGAAGAGGTGAATGAATTCTTTGGTTTGCTTTGCTAGTGTGCACAGCTTTTGCTTTACCTATTAAAGTGCCTTTATATCAACCCACAAGCTTTTTCACTTCTACTTTTCTGATTGTGTCCCCCATCCCACCTTGGGGGTAGTAAGGAGCTGTGTGGGGCTGAGCTGTCAGCTGGAGTTAAACCATGACACTGAATTCTCGTGCACTTATAAACCACTGGGGGAGAGAAGGCTCTGAAGAAATCCCTTTTTTTTTGCCTATCAGGTGCTGTGCTGCCTGCTAGAAAATCAGCACATGTTGAACTAGACTAAGGTTTACCATTGCTAAGCCTCGGTAGTAAAAGAGGACTTTGCTGTTTCTCACAACAGGAATTGGATTAAACGAAAGTGTGCCAGTCTTATTTTATGGCAGCTGACTTTGTAGTAATGTAAGTAGTTCAAGAACAAGTGCCTTTTGGGAATATGGTGAAGGTTGGTACACACTGGGCTTTCTAACCTAGGACTCAGTGGAGAAAATTAATGAAAACCAAGGGCTGCTCGTTAGAATTTCTTATCACTCACCTGGATCACTTGGACCAGAAAGAACCCAGTTCTGAGCTCTTCAGTCCAACAGGGACATGGAGCTCCTGGAGCTAGTCCCGTGTAAGGCTAAGAGGAAATACAGATGGGATCTGTGCCTCTATAGCCAGATGACACTAGGGTACATTGTGCACCTGTGAACATTAGAGCCTCACACTCCTGTGGGTCTGTTGTGCCAGTCCCTTGAATCCACAGAGTCCAATAAACCCAGTTTTCCCCTTCTTTGACCTGTCTGGAAGCAGCTCCCCTCTAGTCCTGCTCATAGTCTTCATTATTCACTTGTAATCAGAAGTTCCTTTATCAAGACTGCAAGTAAGAAAGCCCTTCTACTTTTTCTGGGGAGCTGCCCACTAGAAACTGGAGCAGCAATTTTCCTGAAAGGATCCCCTTCTGTTTTTTTTCCTTGCAACTCACATACTCAACCCTTGCCTCTAGAGTTGAGGAACATTTTCCATCCCACTTTAGGATTTTTCATTAGTTCAGGGATGAAGTTCTAAAGCACTAGATGTGTCCACTGTCCCAGGCACTTGCCCATACTAACCCACACATAACTGTCCAGCCAGAACTGAGACAACAATATGAATGTTTTGGTTTGAACATGCCAAGGATATTCAAAATGCTCCAAATCTATTGTAAATGGCCTGGGGGAGAGCAGAGGAAAATGTTCCCTCCTTTTTCCCCCATAGATTGGTGCTCCAAGGAGTAAAGGTAAAGAGCGTAATTTTAACAGTTCCTCAGAGATGGTTGTGAAGCATGGATATGATGGCAATGTTAAGTACCAAATTAGTATCCTGACCAGTAATTGTATCATATAAGCCAGTGTTACACAGTGTGGGAAAATGATAACTTTAATCCAGCCCCCAGAGATGATAAACAGCATGACAGGGAACACATACAACAAGTGAAGTGTTACATAACACAACCTTGAAAACAAGCACGAAACCCCTGACAGCAAATAAATCAACACTGTGACCTACAACTATTATACTAATAAAATAAAAGCATATAACAATTTGTTTTAACATGGTCTGATGAGATCTGTCTACCTCAACTCTTCGTGCTCCCCATTGAGTGCTATTACCTCTCCTTTCTCCCTCAATAGAAAGAAAGTGTCTACCCCACCAAAATATGTTGCAGGAAACAGCTTTGGTCTTTTTGTCTCTCTGTTGATTCATGAGGGCATTGAAAAAGTCACATTAAATTAGTTACCTAATTTCTGAAGGGCTAAAATTATGTGAGATGACTCCCACTCACCATTGCTTGTATAAATTCATATAGGAAGACTCCAATGAACTCTGATTTCCTCTGTTGTAGGTTAATGATTTAGCCACTAAATTACCTTCATTCTTTTTTTAGTCTCTGACCTTGGCTGACATCTCTGGCTATTAGCACATTATAAATATTGAGCATTAGCAATACCCTTTTTTTGCATTGAAAAAAATCTATAGGCCTTTCAAAAGATAGTTGACAGATAATAAAATCTGGGCTAAATGAACCTGTCCATACCCTGCTTTTGGTAACACGGTAAGGCAAGCCTAACTCCACAGACTCACAGGATCATAGGATGGTTCAAGTTGCAAGGGCTACTCTAGCCCAGCCTGCTGCTCAAAGCAGGTGCAGCTATGGGCCAGATGGGATTGCTCACGGATTTATGCTGTTTGGCCTTGAAAACCTCCAAGAATGGAGACTTTGTGACTCCACTCAGAAACTCTGACCAGTAATAATGATTGTCCCTTTACAGACAAAACAGACTAAGCTGTATCAGAAACAGCACAACTAACTCCACTTGCATAATGACTTTGGTCCCCTAAATCCTCCAAGATCCATGAGTTCCACCTTCCCTCCCATTTCCAGGGCAAACTGGGGTGGTCTGGACTGGGCTGTGGCTGATGCAGATGTACAGATTGGGTCTGTGTGACCCTGGCACGTCCAGCTGCTGACAGGCACTGCCTGTAATGCCTGACACCTTTGCCTCTGTCTCACTGAGCTCTAATTTAAATCTTTCTATTCTACTCAGCTCCCAATTATAATTATAAAGAAATATAATATCTTTCAGACATCTGAGGTGCTCTAAATTTGGTTGAAATTGGTTAGTAGTTTCAAAATTTAGGGAGAAGCCAAGAGACAAATAGATAGACTGCAGGAATACATAGAGGTTCATTTCCTTAGGAAAGAAGTCTGAAAATCCAATTACTGTATGATTTCTGTAGAAGACTCAAAAACCTTGGAGCTGAGAAAAATGTAGCAAGCAGAATGTTTCCTCCAACCAAGCAGACATTTAAACTTTTTAGAATTAAAATGGCATTATTTCCATAGCAAATTTTCTTCCCAGTGGCATGGAAGTTACATCAGTTTTTGCTGTTACATGAAGACATTAATCCTACTTTAAATGTCTGTAGGCTTTTTAATCCAGCATCCCCAGTGTGATTACAATAATTAAGTTCGCCATGTAACACTCTAATGAGCAAAGTATGATTTGTGGGGAAAAGTAATATATTTCATGAGACTAAGCAGTACTGTTGGGGCCTAAATCAAACAAGCTTTCAGGAACACAAATTTTTGGTTTTTTCTTTCCAGGTTGTTCACCTAGTTTAGCAGTGGCTTTGTGCCTCACACCTCTCTGAAATAACTGTGTTAGGCTGAGTCATATTTAATGCTCCAATGAAAAGGGGGCTATTCCATAGAGAACAGGGATCAGCCACCATTTCCAAGGCATTTTTCATGAAATAATACATGGAATTTCAGATTTTCCCCCCCTCCTACAAATTATTACACAATTAAGGACTTCAGTTAATGCCCGTGCCCTTCCTAATTGTTCAGAACCATTACGCTTAAAGATAAGAAAGGCATGTTGAAAGCAATGCAGCATTAAATGGTAAAAATACTGAAAGGAAAAGGATAAAATATATACAAACCTCTGTTCTTCAGGCTTCCCACTGATCTAATGATGCAAAAATCACTGCCTGGGACATTATGACATTACAAGCAATATATAATAAGGTTGAGTTGAAAATGATAGGTTTATTGAAGATAACTGTTTAAAAAGAAGTCACACACTTTCAGATGAGTTGGGCGGAAGAACTAGTTTGCCTGTACTGCAAAAAGAAAAGAAGAGGGAGGAGTTTAAAGAGAACTTAAAAGAGAACTTGGAGAGAAAATGAAAAATTATGACAATGATGATCATCAAGTTATCTGAACAACTGGAAATACTCTGACTGTTCTCAAATATTGTGTTTCAATTTCAAGTCCGTGTTTTGCGTCTATAAGGAAACAAAAACTGTCGCAACTAGCTTGAACTTTCAATAACAGTCCTGAACCTGAAAGTGAGATCAAAAATTAAATAAAAAATAAAATTTAAAAGAAGACACGTCTATATATATATTTTTTTAATAAAAATTAAGAATTAAGAAATAAGCAACAAAAGAAGGATCAAGCTACCGTTACACTCATTAAAATGTCTTCTCTCTTTCTTACACCTATCCAGTCTACATTTTTCCTTTTTAATTTCCTGATATGAATTCCAACTCACCTGTGCTTATGAATTCACGACCCTTTGTGAGCACCTATGGTGGCCTGAGGAAAGAGTGAAGATGTCACAGTGAAGGCAAAAGATTGTGAAGAAGACACAAATGGCATCCTTGCTTGGTGGCCATGGCAGCTTAAGAAGGTCACAGAATATGACATCAGTTCTCAGCAGGAGCTGGGAGAGCACAGACTCACAAAGTCAATCTCTGGGCTGCTCCTGTGTTCGTTCTGCAGTCACAGAAAATGGACCACCATCCTGGTGACTCCTGGTGCTCAATATGCTCCTGGCTCCTCCAGTGATCTAGAACTGCTGGAATGGGCTGTTTGCTCCGGCTTTTGACAGACAAGGGCTTGTAGGTCTATGCCCTGCCTTTGAGCAGTGAATGTTAAGTAAAGGTCAACACAGATGTGTCTAACAGTGGTTTCTCTTGGCTAAAACATCAGGCTGGCAGGAGCCATTTCATGGACAAGGCATCATTCCACAGAGTGGAGTGACCAATGGACCTGGTTTATGGTGTGGGCTGTGGTGGCAGTAGCTCCCCTTGTTAAGACTGGCTGTTTGAGTCTTTTCTCTTTTCTCATGTCGGAGCCCAACCTCTTCTTTCTCTCTCCCTAAGCTGTTCTGTCTCACTCCCCAGGCAATCATCACAGAGTGCAGGGATATAATCTAAGCCCTGAGGCTCCAATAGACTGCTAAGAGCCGCTGTCTGCAAATCCAAACTTGCTCCAGCCCCAGAAGTGCCAGGTCTGAGGCAGCTGCTAGCTTTGTCTTTAATAATGAACCTCTGAGAACATCTGAACTGCAGTATCTAAATGCAGCCTAAATACAGCAATTTATCCTGATACACCAACTCACTCATCACTTGCAGCAGGATTTTGAACTTGGCAAAGGTAGCTAAATCACTTTCTCACTTATAAAATATTTTTCCTAAATCACAGGCCTTTTTCTCTGAAAGATATGATTAGAAGTGCCAACTCCAGGCAGAGCTGAGGGGAGTAAGCAGGTAATTAATAGCTGGCAGGAGAAGTGCCTGCCTGTCTCCTTTGTTGTGAATAATTTCTGGCATGTGTTACATGAAGTCTCATTTTATGGTGTGTGGTGGGTTGATTCTAGCTGGACACCAGGTGCCCAACAAGCTGCTCTGTCACTGCCCTCCTCAGCTGGACAGGGGAGAGAAAAGAGAACAAAAGGTGGGTTGAGATATGGACAGGGAGAGATCACTGAGAAATTACAGTCATGGGCTGCCCACAGGGTCACAATGTCCTTTGGGCATCCCCCCCACTCCAGCACGGGCTCCTGCAGGGGCTGCAGGTGGATGTCCCTTCCCCCATGGACCTCCACTGGCTGCAGGTGGATCTCTGCTCCCTATGGACCTCCATGGGCTGCTGGGGCACAGCTGCCTCACCATGGGCTGCACCAGGGGCTGCAGGGGAATCTCTGTGCTGGTGCCTGGAGCACCAGCTGCCATCCCTTCTTCGTTACCAAGTTGTTTTTCTTATGCATTCTCACTGCTCTCTTCAGCAGTAGTTGTGCATTTTTCCCCCCCTTCTTAAATGCCTTATCCCAGAGGTGTTGCCACCATCACTGACAGGCTTGGCCTTGGCCAGCTGTGAGTCTGTCCTGGAGCTGGCTGGCACTGGCTCTATGGGACACGGGGGAAGTTTCTGGCAGCTTCTCAGAGAAGCCACCCCTGTAGCACCCCCTGCTGCCAGAATCTGACCGTGCAAACCCAATGACCAAATGATTTGGATTTTACCGTGAGAAAGAGATTAGTTTACCTCCCATAGGAACTGACTGCTAAGGTTTCTTATTACAAAAAAAAAAAAGACGTCTCCTCTGAAAGACCCCTTCATCTGGATGTTTGAATAGATTACAGCTGAACAAATGGAACGAAAAAGCTGTTCATGGTACCATGATACAGAAACATATCTGTATCACTGATATGTTTATAGGTGGGTGGAGGACAAAATGGCAGTAACAAAAAGAGAAGAGAACTTTTTCGTCACATTTTACTTTTGAAGACTGATTTTCTTATTCAAATACCCACAAGGTGTGCATATAAAACACTTCTTTGCATTGACACCTTGAGGTATCTATAACCCTTCTTTCACCAGTTTAAATGTCTTGTCACAGCAATTTGAAAATTTAGTAGAGAAAATGACTCAATCACAGAATGTCTTACAGCACGTTTCCTGCTGCAGTGAACTCCAGACCACAGCATTCCTCTGTGTTACAAGTTTCAGCACAGCCTCTCAGATCTTGTTTGTTTGGGCTTTTTTATTGTTTGGTCACAGAAAAGCCACATGTTTCACATATGGTTGCAATCTGAAAGGAGATATTTTTAAATGACATAACGAATTCCATGTTACTGAACAATGGTAAATTTATAAATGAAATGGACGATTTTGTACTTGAAAGGCTGAAAGCTCAGCCTGGCATATGAAAGCCAAACCACACTTTGTCATCCTCACACAAAGAGGGTTGGAACAATCTCGTCTCCATATCCATGGTTTGTACAGGAAGATATAGTGGGTTCCATATGTAGAAAGAGAAACTGTGGTAGGTCAGTGGGAAGCACTTCTGAAGAAAAGAAGGAAAGCACTCAGAAAAACTGATGTAAGAGGGAATGTCCTTCACTGTAGGGATTCATAAACAGGGTAGTCAAAAATCTGGCAGGGATAATGGTGTGGGTCACTGTGTAACACATCAGGGAAACTACCTAAATGATCTCTTGCATGGAGTCCCACCTGGCCCCATTGTCTGGGATAAGGGTTATTAATAATGATGGCTTCTCATCCACAATAAATATCTGTCCATAACAAAAACCTATAATAAAACCACAACCACACCTGGGGTTACTCTGTGACTTCACTCAGTATCAGCAGTTTTACTCTTCTCTCTTTGTTATTCAGTTTTTGTACCAAGTAGCCCCTTCCTTTCTTGAATTGGTAATGTGTCTTATGGTGTCTCTCCACCTCCTTCTATGTCATTTTCTTCCTCACAAATGTTTATTTCCCACTTGGGCTCTGATTTTTGTTATACAGCTTGAAGCATTAAAGCAGCCTCTGCTTTGTGTTTCACCCGTTATATCCATGTTTCCTTACACTAAGAAGCAGCAAAGCCTTTCCAGCAGAATAACATTGTTGTAGGTGAAACCAAAAAAGTGGAACAATAAAAGTTCAATGGGAATGTGCCCAGTAACATAAACACCTGTCTAGTTGGTGTTGGATCAAACCCCATCTGGAACTTCATCCTATGGGACTGACAGGTATCTTATAGGGCACAGGAACGATGCTGGGGGGCAGAGATGTCCTCTTCAACCACTCACTTCCAGAATCCAGCTCAAATGTGCTTCAGGTTAAAAGGGACTCTGTCCTTTGGTTGCATCTTTGCTCTCCAAAGAGTCTACACAACCCTACTTGGTCTGTACTGGCTGCAGCCTCTAACCTGGAGCATGCACTCCTCTCACCACCCTCCTTAAATTTTGGTTTTTCCTTCATTTGATAATATTTCCCACAGAGCAGAACACTTCCCACAGGAGTTTCAATTTCATTCACTTTAGTCATAGTCAAAACACAATGCAGGAGAATTTCAGGGTCACTGCTGAGGGTTTTGTTCCCAGCTCCCTTGGGAAGTCAGTAGGAAGAGGAATATTGCTGCACTTCATTCTAGATGTTTGACTTTTGAGAATTTTTTCTTCTCTCTTGGTCCGTGTAGCTCTATTGTAACTCACTAAGTACATAGTGAAGTTCAAAGGAAGAACTTTTTCTTGGAACCTGAAGGCCATCAGGACAGTGTCTAATTATCATTGCACTGCAGTAAAATTGGCAGGATATGTTCCAAATTCTTTAAATATCCAGCCATAATGTTTGACCTGCTGACTCTCTGTGCAATGGATTTGACAGTCTATGTTAACCTATTAAAAAAGAGAGATTTTCACATCTTTTAAACTTTCCATTCTTTTCATTTAATTGACTGACCCTGTTCTCATATTAGGGGATACATTACAAACCTGTCTCCCAGGAGAACCTGCAACTCTTGCTGACAGTCCAGTCACAAGTTGTCAGACTCTGCCAGGAATATGAAAATACTGGTGGTGTGCCTTCACACTGAACCTGGCAATTGCTTTTCTTCAGACTTGCACCTATCAAACAAATTGTTTTCAACTTAATTTTCTCTTCCACTGAAACATGTGTGAGATATTTTGTCATCATCAGTGATAGTGCAATCAGACACCAAAAATAGGAAGCATTGTATAGAAAGATTTTGTACAGACAGCAATTCCTGGATTTTTTTAAGTCCTGTGCAGAAATTTAACTGACACTCCCCTGTTCAGTGTTGGTCATGAGTCAGAATTTTCCAGTGCACTGGCCCAAAATTTTCTAATAGAAGGAAAATAATTAAACTCTCAAACAATTTATTGCCTAATGCCCTGAAATATGACCCTAATATACAGTAAAGAAGAACCTGGCTATAAAGGTGTGGATTTCATACTCAAGAAAAAAAAAAAAGGAAAATTAATGTGATATTGTGGTGTCACTTTAGCTTGAGAATATTGGGTGGCATTTCTAAGTTACACTGGCCACTTTCAATGATACAGAAATATATTTTCAGACATTTCCTTGGCACCCTCTGTGTTGTGCAAAATATTTGGCTGGTGACAATAAATCCACTCCAAGAAATGATGTCAGGAAATAAGTAATGTCTAATAAGAAGAAAGGCATTTTCGAGCAGGGCTTTTTATAACCCTACTGCCAGGAATGGGCACTTTTGGTTCCTCCCCTCTGCCTTACATCGAAGGATTTATATTATTTATTTTCTTAAACTAAAAGTTCAAGACCATTAAGGAACTGCAGTTCATCTTTAAGATGAATTGCAAACCAGTTGCACAGTATTTCACATTAATGATCCAGTGCCTACTGAACAGCATGCAGAGAAGCAGGATACCAGTTCTCTCTTTGCTAAACACAGCAAAATAGTGCAATCTAGAAACCAATTAGCACTGATAGAAAAGTGAAATGATTCCAGTTGTCTAAACTAAAAGTTATGAATAACTTAGTCAAGCAATTTAAACCTTTCCAAACTGCAACTGAGTTCTACACAAATCACAACTTGAAGGCTTACCAGTCAGAGTTCAAACTTATAGGTCCGCTGTAAACAGCTTTCCAATGAAATAGTGAGCATTTAAAACTCCTGTTATTTGAATTTTACAGGAGACTACATCTATCACTAGGTAGTCCCATTTTCCAGGAAAAGATATATGCTATGCTAGGAATTATTTCAGCCTTCATGAATTTCTTATTTGAATTATTACTGTGCACCCAGTATGGGTTGCAACATCTTGCGTAACAGATGAAATCTAGGTTTTAAATGATCAGTGGTTAACAAATAGCTTTTAGGCTAATTAATGAGAGCTAAGGAAAGGTTTGTTTCTTACCCTGTATCTAGTAGGAGGTGGGATGACATAGACTGAGGAGCACATCCTCATGCCAGGCACAGAATTCTGGCTGTTAAAGTAAGATAATACTAGCCAGGGACTCAAGAAATGCCTTTACAGTGTGATCATGTTAATGTTATGATTAGACTTATGTTTTTATCATATTTTGCTTCCAATTAAAAATGGCTAACAGCCGACACAAAAATTAAAGATAAAGTGAGAGAAGTTTCTTACCTTCTTTTAAAAAGTGTAGACAAGGGAAACCACACTGGTTTTCTATACTTTTCTTTCTGAGTGGAACTATTATTTTGAACAGGAAATGTATCTGTAAAGCATTGAGTGATCCTTTGTTGTGTGTATGTGGTGAGAAGGTCACGTAACAATGCTGAGACTGTAGGTTGTTCAAAGGGTGAATACAAGGAGGTAACTCCTGTGGATGTGTCTGTCTGTGGGGCAATGTAAGGAGGGGACAGGAGATTTCCTGTTAGTGCCCCACATCCCTGTGTTTCTGTTTCTTGAAGTTCTGTGTGAGCTGAGCTGCAGCCATCTGCCAAGAATAACAGCATGACTCTCAGACAATGACTTATTTTAAGTGCAATAAAAGACAAAGGAGTTCTTCTTGGCTTTGCAACACAATTGCTTATTAGTACTTGCAGCATATGGCAGGCCAGGCAGATAACCAGACATTTGACTTCTCTATTATTAGCAACAGCTTCTTCCTGTTTCAAATCCTTTTTGGCCCTCCAATGGCAATTTTCTCTCAGAATACAGTGAGAAAATCCCTGACTCTTTCATATGTACATCTTTTTTTATGCAGTAGTGTTAACTGGGACTCAGAAAGAAATTACCCATCACTCACAAGGAGGAGCTGCTTATGAAGTTTTTGGTATGTGGCTGTTTCCATTATTTGACCAGATCATGTTACTGATAAACACAAGGCTGAACTGCAGCAAAAGAGATGTTTTGGAAGAGATGAAGGGTGATGCACAGATACAGGCACCAAAACCAGTCAGAGCAGTACATACACATATTCAAGTGAAGGGTAGTTCACCATGTGTCTCAGCACTTTGCCAGATCAGGATGATGTTGTGATGCTGATTAGACTTTCCTGGTGACCTCTATGGCCCCCATGACCCTTAATTCATATTCAGTAGAACAGCTCAGTGCTGTGTGAGGCTTCACTGAGGTCTCCATGCCCACATACCCTACTCACAGCAGGATGCTCTAGGCAAAATTTGTCCCTTATACACAACAGCCATTTAGCAGCTGAAAGTGTTATTCCCTGTACAGTGTTTTAAAGTTAAGAACTTGAAATATCTTTAAAGAAAATAAGAAAATACTATCCTCAAAGAAGATTGAAGGGGAAAAATAAACCAGTTTGTGGTCAAAACATAACTAAAACTAATTGTTTCTCTAGAAAGTAAGTCCTTCAGCGCCTGCACTGATTGCTGCTCTCATCATACTGATTTAGCTGTAATAGGTTTGCTATTGAATCTCACAGGCCTTTCATGGGATTCTGCTAAGGTACTGGGAAGCCCAAAGACTGTTCAAAAGCAGACATCTCAGCATCATGAAGCCAACTGAAGTGCCCAGAATGCCTTATCTGAACCAGAGAGATCTTCCTCTTCAAAGCCTTCCAAAAGAGGTACTTACAGTGCTCGCAGCACCGCAGGAGTGCCAGGAAAGCAGTGCTACACGTGCTGTTGGTATTTGTTGGAGATATTCATTCTGCTGTAAACTTAACTTTTAGACTCTCTCTCTCTCTCTCTTCTGACATGGACTTGCAAAGCCTCCCTGCCCCTTCCTGTGGGACACGTGAAGGGCAGACGTGAGAGCAGGGGCGTCTGAGCCTGCGCCAAAGCAGGAGCATGAGCCCTCTTCAGAGCCCAGCCACGATCACCTGCACATCACCCGGGGAGCCATCACTCTCCACAAACTGAGCCGACTGCAAACTGCTCCTGACAGTTTAATTTCTCCAGGGGATGTCTTTAATGGACAGGCTCTGCATATCTCCAAATGACTTTTATGAAGGGCGTCACACTTCTGCTCTTTTTGTCTTGTCGTGGGCAGCTCGGAAAGTATAATGGAGGGACAAAACCATTCAGATAAAGAAAAAGTGAAGAACCTTTTGTAGATAATTAGTTTTTTGCAAATAAAACCAAAATTTAACAAAATGAAAGTACAAGTACAAGCCCCACAAAAAACAGGCTTGAAGAAACAGAGAAGTGAACTGGTATAATTCCCATTTACACATCAAAATTTTTTTCTGGACTTCTCATGACACACTGGGGATGACACTCAAAAAGCAGACAGTGAAACAGGTAACACTGCAAAAGGGATGTTCTGCAAAGCAAAGCAAAACGGAGGTGTCACCTCCATGAAGGTTTGGTTTATTTGAAAGAGATGTAGCAGGAAGAGCGTGGAGCAGGTTTCAGTAACAAGATTGAAGAAGTGTAGAGCTTATATAAAATACTAAACAGTCTGAAAAGCATTTCCCCCTGCCACGGGGAAATAAAGATACCACCAAAGGAGTGTACCACATTAAAACTTGACACAGACGTGTAGCTGATTTCTTCATAGGCTTCAGTTAACTATTTAAGAAATTACAATGGTTGCACTCCCTCTTTCCCATCTTTTTGCCTGCTTCATCTCTGGGGGTCACATATCGTCCACCTCATTGTGTTTTACTTATTTTATCAGCCCTTGTTTCTCCCAGTGAGCCCAAAAAAGGGCATTTTACATTAGAAAGATATTAACTCTGAACAAAACATGAACATGATCCCTTGCTGTGGAAGGGAAGATTTTTCTTCCTGCAAGAAGAGGTTCATTTATGTACCTGCCATGCAACTACAGGTGGAGGAAGAGAACAACACAAGCAGAGGAGCTCAGCTTTGTGGCTGTGCTCCTCACCCAGGCCAACACTGTCCTTCAAAAGAAGGGACTGCATTTCATGAGATCCTCTTCTTAGATCATGGGTAAGTTCTCTTTAAGTCAGAATTTCACAGATGATTACTCTGGCAACAAAACGTTCAAAAAAATGTCAAAGTCCAGGAAAATATTGGGAACTGAGACAAGTGTGTGGGACTCAAGTTTAAGTCCAGCTTGACTTCCTGCAGCAGAACCAACAGAGGAAAATGGAGGACAAACGTAAAATGCGGAAAGCTTTCTTCGTGCCATTAACAAAAGAGTAAAACCAGAACAATTATTACCTTTACATCTTCTGTTTAGGAGCTGTGCTAGGTGGTGTTAACCAGCACAAGGAGCTGCCATGTTCAAGTATGTGTGGAGTTATGACATCTGAGGATTTTTAGATGCTTCAGTGGAAGATGGGCTGGAAGGGATTGAGGATAACACAAGCAGGAGCACAAAACTGGTTGTGACGCAAGTCATTACACACTTAATATTGACTTCTCTGTCAGATTAAATCTGTTACACAGCAGGGACAACAGCAGTCCTGTCATATTGCATATTTCTAACTGAACAAAAACCTTGGCAGTAAGATAATATTGGCTGCTATGGTTTCAGGTTCATCTGAAGAATAGCAGGAGAATTTGTGGATTTGAAGCTGCTCTTTATGACCTTCACTTGATCTTGGATGTAAAGAAAATCTAGTCATTAATCTGGACTCTATGACCTCTTTGTAGGTTTGGAATTTGCAAAACAACTAAACTACAACCTGTGTAGTTTCCTTCTCACAGCAAACATCTCCCTACCTAAAGGAGTGTGAATCCATAAAATTTCTGTAAAAATATCAATAAATTCTATAGGTACTTCATGCTGTAAGCACCATTTGTTTTCTGGTCCTGGAAACACAGTTGATTGAATGATCCTTTAAATCTCTCACCTAAATCTGCTGCGGTTCCTGGGAGATAGTCCATGAATTTTAGTGGGTGTTGGATTAGCTCCTGAGGGACTAATTTCCTAAGCAGTAGAAGATGCAGTGCTGGTTTGTGTGGGAAAGAGGGTGCCTGGATGGAAGAGTGTCATTTTGTTACACCACCAGAGGTCTGTGTGGCATCAATCCATGGTGGCAATAGGGCTGTAGGAGGTAAGAACAGGAGACTACCACACCCCTTGCCTTGCCAACTGTAATTAGAGATAAGGCTTTCTAGCCTGATTTTCATGATATCTTGGGCCAAACCCTGCAGTCCTTGCCTAGTTAGCATTCAGACAGACTTCTCCCTCAAACTGGGGGAAGCTCTAGATAAGAAAATGTGAAGTCAGGGTGAAGAGCCAATTGCCTTTTAACACATTTTCTTACTGAAATCGACTCCACACTCTGCTCGTGTGACAGATGGCTTTTGGCACTCGTGTCAGCACACAACAGGAATGACAGCTGGAAGTTTGCAGGACATATTCCCATTTTCCTTGGCCCCTTGTGTGTGAGACAGATGTGTTTGCAATACAGCTGTGCTGAATCCTGCACCAAAAGGCAGGCCTGGGTACAGGCTTCGGGGTTTGACCTGTCAGTCCCCTCTCAGCTGGCCAAGTTTTGTGAATGCATCACCTGTGAGAGCTGGGCAGATGGCAAATTTTACTATTTCAATTTGTCTTATATTTCATTATCCCCTTAACTTTTTAATTTGACTGCTCTAATAAAACAATGAAATTTTATGAGGCTTGTTTTTTCTGCTGGGTAGGCAAACATCACAGATATCAAATTGGAATACAAAGGCAAATACTTGGGATCATCAAGACATCCCGTATCCATAGTGATTCATTTATAATGCATTAAAGTTATAGTGCTATAGGCTAGTTTAACTGTTCAAACATTATGAGGAGTGTTCCAGATAACTCCATCTTGGGAATGACAGATATTTCAGAAAGTGATGTGCTCAGGGAGCATAAAAAGCAAAATGTGTTGTCATTAATGGTTTTAATAGGTGATCTGAGATTTTGGCATCCTGGAGGCAACATTACTTTAGTCTTCCAACTATTTTGTCATATTTACTGTTCAAATTTCTTGAAAAAATATGAAAAATAATTTGAGGGGGCACATTTCTTGCTAAAGCCATATTTTTTTAGTTTTCCAACATATAAACTTAATAGAGACAAGGAACAAATCTTTGCCTTTATGTTCTATGAAATAGGAAAATCATTTTGCAGTAATTTTTACTCCCTTCTTTTGGTGGCAATGTTTATTAACAGGCTTGGAGCCCTGATGGACCCAGGCAAAGCTTAATAATGTCCGACAAGCCGTTCACAGTAAAACTGGTTAATGTCACCTTCACTTAGCTGAGATGATTTAACTTCTCTTGCCCCTTAGCCCATTATGTCAAAGAGGTAACAATAAATACTTGGGAAATAAAAATTAGCTTTACTTCTGTGTTCAAATGGAAGCAATACAATAAACAAAACGAGTTCATTTCCTATACACAATTCAAACCAGGAAATCTTTTTCCACAAAAACTCCATATTGGACAGACAACCTCATCCCACGGCATTTACTCAGGAAAATGCCCACAGGGCTGGAGATCCCGAAAGCACAGGAAAAGTCACATAAAATTCTCTCTCCTGAATGATGCTGGAAAGCCTTTGCAGGTTCATTGAATCTATTTCTGTCACATAGGTTTCTCTGCCAGGTATATAAGGAAATTGTAATTAAAGACAGCCAAAAATGTCCCAAATGTTTAGTCTTAACTGTGTTGTCTTCAAAGATGCAAGTGGGGAAAGTAGAAAAAACAGTGAATGAACAACAGAATTTATGAACTTTAGCTTCTAATTTTTCTGCCTGTCCTTGTGGGGAAAACTTCCAAAAGAAACTGCCCTATTAAAAATTAGTCCATATTTTATGGCAATATATATTGTAAAAAATATATTCCCATGTTTACCGTGGATAATTTAAATATTAATAAATGGCAAAAAGTAACTAATTACTATGATAACTAAGTAATTACTGTAATATTAAATTCAGGTGTATCCAAAAGAAAGTATCCTAAAAATACCACAGATTTAAAACCTGTATTGCATATTATTTTTCTCTGATTGCTAGAATTACATGAATTCTTTGTACAGGAAAACATCATCTAAATAAGCAGGCTGTGGTTTTCAACCAGAGTCACCATTATCTTCAATCACATTGTATTTTACCTGATTACAGGAAAAACATAAATAAAATTCTCATCCAGTCTTAACGTTGCCTTTCCAGCAATGCTGTAAAAGTGTCATGTCCTAAGTGTGAAGTTTATTGCCCCCAGATTTTGATGTGTGGTTATTTTCTCATGAATCATTTACACATAGTTGGGATGAACAGAGATCAGAGGATGTGATGGTGAGATAAAATTCCTGAGGAAGCAAAGGGTTTTTTCCACTTAGAGACTTTTATATATCTTCTTGTGCACTATTGTGGGAAGAGAAAAACGTAACTTGTAGTGTTTTTGCCACATTTGTGGCCTGTTTGTGGAAATCTCTCCCAGCTCGTCTTATTAACTGCTTTATGTGAATTAATAACACATTCACGTTAGAGCTGGAATCCAGTTTGTGCCTTTGTGGCAGCAATTTATCAGAATGTTGTTTTTTTTTTAATCTAACCCAGTTCTCTAAGGTATTTTTTCAGTATTCTCAGGGGCTTATATAAGGTGAAACTTTTGCAAATAGGTCAAATGTCTCTTTTTTTTTTTTTCCTGTAATTTCTTTTAAGCTTGATTCTGCACAATTTTATGTAAGTAGCCCTGGAAGATGATATAAACTTTTTTCAGAGGCTTTATTTTCTGAAGTTGTGTCTGTAACCAAGAAAAGTTTCCAAATTAATATCCCTGTTTACTCCTAAAGCAGCTACATGAGTAACTCCTTATAGCATTTTATGACTGTGTTCTATTTACATAAATTATTGAATATTCAATTTAAAAACAGGAAATAAAAATCTTTAGCACCTTCAAGGGCACAGCTCAGAAAACAATGGCAAAGTTCTTAAAGATGACTAAACTTCCCACATCTATGAAGACACATAACAGGATGGAATTAAGCAATCTGAAAGAACCCTTCCTTGTAACTCTGGAAATAAAGATTTAAACTCTTTAAAAATAATTATTTTAACAAGTCTCTTAGGTGTTTATACTGCTTCAAGAAATGACCTTGCTTTGGGATCTCAGCTTCCACTTGGCTGCTTCCAGCACTCAAACTCATTTGTCCTGACCCAGCTGCCCATTGCAGAGTGACTGCACCTCAGGTAATGAGAGAGGAGGGGAAAGGAGAAGTTTTGTGACTTGTTTTTATGGCTACTGGTAACAGTCATTACCTAGAAGCCCCTCTGTAGCAGTCTGACTGAAGTGGCCATAAATATTTTATGTTTTGTTCGGTAGCAGATTTCCAAAACAAAAAATAAGATCATATCTATGATATCACATCTATGACTCTTCTGTTTGTCCAATGAAATTTGTCTTATATTTTCATAAAAACAAACAGCAATGATTTGGTTTGTTTGCATCCTGATCAAATATGTCAGAATTTATGAGATGACACTTGCAGTCTATTTGCATCCTTGAAACTAACAGTTTCTATTACAGATTGTGTATAAACCACAAAACATTAAAATGTTTGCATGCATTTTTCAAAACATGTAATGAAAAAATATTAAAGAAAGAGCACAGTTGGATTCTATAAAAACTGCTTTTTAGAGTCTTTCCTTAATGCACTTTTCTGTTATAAATATTATTTTATGACCCTTCTAGGGTCATATAATAAATATAATAAGTAAGATTCTGTAATGAATATTATGTTATGACCCTTCTAGGCATTTGGATTGCTCCTGTGAGATAGTAAGCTGAAAATTTCTGGATTCTCTCAACAGTTAATGAAACAAACAACCATTCATTATAAGCATGAAAGTTACTCAGCTTTCAAACATTGTGGTTTTACTTTTTTTTTTTTTTACACTGCATAGCATTGTATTTTTACTTTCTTTTTACACTGCATAAAAGTTCCACTAGGACTGCAATGACCTGACAAAGAAGACCAAACTATAAAAGGATAAGTAGTTGGGATTTTTTTTTTATGTAATTGAGTTCAGTCCCTGGGAGAAGAATCATTCAGAAGAAACTTTTTTATTGAAATTGTTTCATTGCAGATGTGAAGCAGCAAAAAGGCTCCAGGGGGTTTGTATCTTTATGTTATTCTCAATGATATGAGCAGCAAGAGAGTGAAATTATCATGCAGTTTATGGGATGCAGGGGTTAACTGGGGAGCTAAACCAGGAAAGAGAACAAGGCAAGAGAGCTCCAGGGCTGGGACCACTGTGGGCAAGAGTGAGTTGATTGAATGGATTTGGAGAGTGCATTCTCTCCTTTTTGCTGAGATATTCTAAAGAGTTATAACTCCAAAAACGTTGCCTGTCTGTGAATAAAGAAGTGCATCTTGTCCAGGGCTGTCCCATGAACAAGGTGTGTGATTGCTTTGCCATAACCAAGAACTGGATTTGGCCTTCACCAAACACTTTCATATCTCTTACAGCACATTTTTAAACACAAATCAGCTGGTTGGTTCCGCCTTTCTTTCCAGCCTCACCTCTTCTAGAGGTGTAATCACACAAGAATAACAACTGCCCTGAAGGCTGGTGTAGGTGGTTACCAGACCACCACACCCATTCTCAGTGTCTGCTTATGGACTTACACTGGAAGAGCTGGAGGAGCCATTTGCCAGTCACCAGAGCAAATGATTAGCAGAGATAGGTTGATTTCTGCTATTTATTGTAGCTGTTTCTCTCGTGGTATATGGGGTGATTCCACACCACTATGAGAAAGGGGAAAACAGGATGCAGTGATCTCATAATTGCTCCATGCATTCAGTAAACAGAAGCTATAACACAGATATGTCTTACTCAGCTTAGTCTTATGGAGGAAAAAATGCAACACACCCAAATAAGAGGCATCAACAGGGATTTGAGAGAGGGTAACCAAGTCTGACCAGTGGAAAAAAATATTTTAGAGTTGCTTGGAGGTGTGAATCCAAACAATTTTTCAAGATCTGCTGTTTTTCCATGATAAACTAATATTTGAGAGCAAGTCCATCTGTTGTGATTTCCATGAGGTGAAGGTTCAATCCCATAGCTGGATGTTAGATGAAGGCAGGATTTATATTGTTACTGCAGATAGCAAATGGTTTGGTCATTTTGGTGAAGACTCAGTTTGCAGTTGGTAAAAGCCTGTAAGCATCACTGCAGAAGCGCTGAAGTTCTCAGGACTATTTTGCAAAGGAGAAAGTTGCATCAATGAGGATGGACTGGACTGTTATGACACCGGACTATGGTATAACAAGAATTCAGAAAGTGTGGCTGAATTTATGACTGCTGAAGTTTTTTAAAGGATGCAGCCACCTCGCTTGGTACCAGGCCAGACTTATCCCTATAGTACTGCATTGACTTAAACCCACACACACATTTGACTCACTGTTAATGGGCCTGGTTTTTTTATGGAATATTTAGTTCTGCAGCTATCCTCCGAGGCCCAGGAGGAATGTGCCTGGTGCTGGGAACAGTGCAGGACATGTTGGGTTTGGCTGGGATGACTGTGTTGGCTGCTCACTGAGTGTTCTCATGTCTCCTTGCTCTCGCTTTCAGCTTCGTCCCTTGGGAGTTGTGACTTAGAGAGAGTTCTTGTATACATTCACAAGAAATCTGTAGCTGGGAACTCAAAAAATTCTGAAAACTCAAAGCTTTCTTACATAGATTTTATAAAAAGCCCAAACGAGAGTCATGGAAAAACTATCTTTAGAATAATACAGTTTTCTGACAAGATGTGTTTTCTTGGGAAAATGGTGAATCATCTGTAATGTTTTCTAAGACACTGACCTCACTGATGATGTAGCACACACAGCCTCCTTTCTCCTCACTTGAGTAGGGAAGCCACTATTTCATTTATTGCCATGATTAGTGTTATGTCTTGCTATTTTTCAAAGCCCAATATCGAAAACTTTCTAATTCTCTTAATTTCAGAGTTCAGCATAAAAACATGAAAAGCCAAGGGATGCAGAACCAAAAGAAAACTGTTAAGAAGAGGAAAAAAAAAAGAAAAGAAATGTTGCTCAGAGGTAGTCTAACTTTACCAGATAAACCATAGGGACTAAGTGACTTCCAGATATCATCCAGACAGATCTCTAGTACCCACCATTCCCAAGTGAAGAGAGAATAAAGACCCACATGGACATGCACACCTTGAGTCCCTTTCCCAAAGAGAGTTGCAGGCTTGTCCTGACTTTGGACACTTCTTGAGGGGGCTGAATCTCCCCTAACGTGTGGAGGAGAGCATCCCCCTGGCTGATACAGCTGCCTCCATCCACAACTCACATTTTTGAGAAACCACATGAAGGACAGAGGGACTGCAGAGTCATTGCTCAATGTACTGAAGAAAACTTTGATAGAAGTCAGTAAAACAAAAATGATGATGGATGCTGCTGGTAATGAAGACAATACTTACAAATTAGCACATCTCCCTGGAATTCTCGTAGGTGACTTTAACCTACCGGACATCTGCTGGGAACTTAATACAGCAGAAAAGAGGCAGTCTAGGAAGTTCTTGGAGTGGGTGGAGGACAATTTTCTGCTGCAGCTGGTGAGTGAGCCCACCAGGGGAGAGGCTATACTAGATTTATTGTTGACAAATAGAGATGGGCTGGTGGGAGATGTGGTGGTTGGAGGACAACTGGGGCATAGTGACCATGGAATTATTGAGTTTTCAATAATTGGTGAAAAGAGGGTGAACATCAATAAGACTTCTATATTGGACTTCAGGAGGGCAGACTTTGACCTATTTAAGAGGCTTATCCAGAGAGTTCCTTGGGAGGCAGCCCTTAAAGACAAAGGAGTACAGGAAGGGTGGGCATACTTCAAAAGAGAGATCTTGAGGGCACAGGAACAGACTGTTCCAGTGCGACGAAAGATGAG
>VZTH01005792.1:117796-174122 GCA_013397815.1 Aleadryas rufinucha
AGACTGGTGAAGGGCTTGGAACACAAGCCCTATGAGGAACGGCTGAGGGAGCTGGGGTTGTTTAGCCTGGAGAAAAGGAGACTCAGAGGTGACCTTATCACTCTCTACAACTTCCTGAAAGGTGGTTGTAGTGAGGTGGGGGTCGGTCTCTTTTTCCGGGCAACAACTGACAGAACAAGAGGACACAGTCTCAAGTTGCGCCAAGGAAAATATAGGTTAGATATTAGGAGAAACTTCTTTACAGAAAGAGTGATAAAATATTGGAATGGCCTGCCTGGGGAGGTGGTGGAGTCACCATCCCTGGACGTGTTTAAAAAGAGATTGGATGTGGCACTCGGTGCCATGGTTTAGTTTAGTTGAGGTGTTAGGACAGAGGTTGGACTCGATGATCTTGAAGGTCTCTTCCAACCTGGTAATTCTGTGATTCTGTGATTCTGTGATTCTGTGAATTTCCTAAGCCTTTCGGCACCTAAACCTGAGGAACTGCTTTCTATCATGAGGGGGGTTAAGAAACCAAGGAACTTGATTAATTAACAATCTCAGTTGTACAAGAAGCCCAGAAGAAATCAATGAGCAGTGCAGAAGCTGAAAAGCCAACAGCTGAGCTCAGAAAAGTGAGATCTGACTGAATTACACCACATGAGACCTAAAGTCCTGTTAACTTCCAAACCAGTGCATTAAGCTTTCCAACCCTCTCCCAACTCCACTTATTCCTTTCAGTTCTGCTCACCATACAGAAATTGATTAAGTTATGGACATTTTTACATATCAAGCATCTTCTGATTTCTGATTGGGGCATCATCATCTTTTCAGTGAATCCCAGTTCATTCTAGTTTCTGAAAATTACTTTGAAAAGAACAAAAAAATTATCCCAGAATTTTCATCATAATCCAGGTTTAGGAGTACTGTTTTTTTGTTATATGAGTACAGCTTTATCTATCAGGCTGAATGCAGAGGCTCTTGTGCAAAGAACATCTCACAGCATGGCACCCTTGCCCAAAATTCAGGGCAAAAGCATAAAATTATACTCAGTTCTGTCTCTCATTTTTATTCAAATGATGAATAAGAAATCACACTATATACTGTGCTTCAGGGTATCTTCATCATAAGACTATTTGTATCCAGAAGTGTAGATAAACTAGATCTCAATTAACCAAATCTGGTTATAATCCCTCCCTATGGGCACTCAGCATATTTAAAAAAGAGGTAGCACTGTAACTTGTTAATTTAGTTAAAAAAGAGCAATAAACTGTCTGCTTAAGAACAGAAAGCACAGCTAATGATCTCTGCCTGCTGGATTCCTGAAATCTTCTGGCCTACCCTAAGCCTTTATTGCATCAGCTCCACTGATTTCACATTCCAGGGTTGGTCTTTAGACCCAGATGCTCCCTATACCCGCACAGTTCAAAACTGAACATCCAGTTTTACTTTAATTGAAATGTTTTCCCCTATTTCCTCTATTTCTCTTAGTTTTGTTCGAGTGGGTAGAAAAGATTTCAAAATCAGAAACATTTCAAATAAGCACTGTCATCTTCTGAGCCTGAACTCACCTCTATGTATATAGCACTCTCTATCCACTAAGAAAAGATCTGTTTCCATGATTTATATTTTCTTTATGGAGCACAGTGTTTAAATATCAGTATGCCTTCAGGATGTACAGTTGTCTTTACTACTGTGAAACAGGATAGAAATAGAATTCTTCATGTTACACAGTGGTTGCTTTATTCCCAGCATCTCCAAAGTCCCATTTTGACCCTTGATAATGCCCTTGCTTCCCCCATCACTTAAGACTATCACTTCTATGAGTGTAGCAGTAGCATTATAGCTCATGAACTCACAACACTTTAAAGTATAAGGAAAATTGTCCCCCAGTCCCAGCACAAAGCCAAAGGAAAGCCACTGTGCTGTTAGTCTGTCATTTGGTCACTTCCTATCCAGGCTTTCTACATCTAAGTTGTTTCAGAAGCAATAAAAAACAGCATTATGTGTGTCAGAACTTGTTAGAAAGGTGTTTCGCTTATGGCTAAAATATATGATGCTGGATTTAGAAAGAGCACAAATCTTGTTACACAGTGTTATTTAGCAGGATGAATGAAGAATCTCATCAAGTAATTTACCTCCTCATGCTAACTATTCACTCTAATTTTATTGTGATTTCCATCACTGTTGCATATACATATTTAAACTCTTCTTTGAATGTTTTCTGCTCAAAGAAAAAGGCTTACCAAATTTCCACTTAGAAGTCAAACACCTGATAAAGTATTGCATTTCAAGTACCTGCTTGTTGTCTCAAATAATTTTTTTGCTGTGAATAATAAAGCCCCAAGGAGATTTAACTCTAACATTATCTTTGTCAATTTGAAGTTCATTTGCCTGCAGGTCTATGACAGATGCTATTATATCTCACTGGATCCTGAGGTTTTATGAGTAATTTCTGAATTTAAAAAAATCCCAAACAACTACTTTAAACACCAGTTGGGTTTTTCTCAAATTGTTTTTTAATGGGGAAAAAAAAAATTGGTTTTGATTATTTCAAGAGTATACTTTTAAAAATAACTGTCAGTGTAACACGGGTAGGCTTGCATTTTGGAATTATACAGCAGTAATTGTTCTTGGATCTTTCTCTGCTGTAGTTTTGGTTGTTGAAGTTGTTTATGAGATGATGTTAACACTGTGGAAAGAGACAAGTTCCCAGTCTGACCCTGACCCGACATAAATCAAGAGTAACTCTTGCTAAATCTCATTATGAGATTGGTGAAATAGAGAGCAGATTCCAGCCCAGCTTGACTCCTCTTAAACAGTGCTGTGTGTCAAGTGTGGAAGCACTTTTAATGGCTTTGGATAACCATTCATCTGAACAGTGTGATTCATGGCTCTGTCAAATGTGGTGTCATGCCATCTTTCCCCAATTTTTTTTTCTGTTTTTAATTTTTTTTTTATAAAGACCAGTGTAGCATTTTAATGGGAATTGGCTCATGAGTAAGAAAGGAAAGACATTTTCTGTGAGGAAATTTGGGTGAAAGTTAAGGACAAGTTTTTTGTGTGAATCAGCTAGTTCAGCCCACACCAGCTATAAATGAGCATGAGAGCTGTCCGTGGGGGAGTAAGAATTTACCTAACAGCTTGCATGGTCTGGAGTTTACACAGAGTTGCACCTGTCTGTCCATGGGATATTGTGTCAACAGGGAGAAAGAAAATGTTTTCTAATCCAGACCTGCAACCTTTAAAGTTCTCTGAAGGAAGGTGATGCCTTCAGAAGCTGTCAGAAGACAAAATATTTGGCTGACACCAGGGGGGACCACACTGAAGTCTGGTCTGCTGGATTCAGCACAGGAAAAGGAATTCCTCCTGCCTGATAGGAATTTCCTAAAACAACATTGTAAGCATAAGAGTAATTTCTATTTTCTGATTAATTTCTAATATGATCACAAGTCTTACCCTGGACTAGGGTAAAAATTTAAAAAAAAAAGTTCTGTTTAAACCAGTCCAGTTCCCAAAGGTGTTTTTCTGCAGTGAAGGCATTTTGTCTGAAAGTTGTTGAGCAGCTGCATTTTGGGATACCAAGTCAGAACCAATACTCTCCACAGGAGATGGTAGATTTGTATCTTCATTGATACAGGTGGTGGGACAGACAGCAGGTGACACGTGGTGGGGTTTCAGTGTCACCCTGTCCATGGCACAAAGTGCCCCTCTCACTCCTGTCCAGGTCTGTAGATGTTTTCCTTCAAAGCACACAGCCAGAAAAGGGAGAGGAGGTCCCATGCATGGCTACAAGCAGAGGTTCTTAGGAAGCTATAGGACCACTTGATGTGCAAACAGGCCCTTCAGAAAGGCACTCGGGCGAAGCAAACCCAGTGCAGATGATCCAGACACCCCACACCCTGGAAAGCTGGACACAGTTTATTATTCACTGGTATACAAACTTTAGTTTTCTTATCACTGGGCTTTTGTGTCCACATTTCCCTCAGGAACCTTTCCACAGAGGCTCAGACAAATATCAATTTAATGTACTCCATGACCAGTGTTGGGATTACCCCTCTTCATTCTCTTCTCCAGCTGTGCTTCCTCAGTCGCCCAAAAGGGCAACTATTTCTCTTCTCTTGTGTCTTCGGCTTGGACAGGTTTGGATTCCTCTGACAGTCCAATTTTAAATTAGATCAATGGTCTGTTTTGACCAAAAGTCTGTTTCCATCGGGCAGCATGAGAAGTTTCCATCCAATCTCCTAATTCCTCCATGTTCCTTTGTCAGGGTAATTCTGCATGGTCCTGGACAGCAGACAAATATGTCATTCAGTCAGAAGCAGTTAAATTTACCAGACAGCTTTTCACTCAGCAGAGGATACACACTCAACTAAATTTACAGAAACTGAAGTTAAACAAGCTTCCCATTCATGCAAAAACTTGAGGTTTTTTAAATTTCAGTTTACAGAAGTATCTCAAACTGATGGAAGGATTAGATTCTAATCCTTTCAAGTATTTCTATGAACACATTTCTATTTTCTATTGTGTGTTACATCCATGGATACTTTGATTTGAGGATGAATAAAAATCTCTGCAGAAAGTGCCTGTTTTTCTCAAAAAGATTCTATTTTCAGTAGGAAACTAATAATATATGACAATAATTTTTTTTTTCAAATTGAATAAAGAAAATTCTTAAAGTGTCAATGAAAATCCTCCAAAGGAAAATGCTTTTATTTTTTTAGCAGATCATAGCAGTTAATATCTTCCAAATCTCAGTCAACTGAACTAGTCAGTAGCATTTGCTTGCAAGGCAGTAGAATCAGATTATCTCCACTAGAGTTTGTCCTGTTTAGAGATAGCTGAAGGATAATTGTGGAACACACTGTGGAATCACCTCTTTTTCACAAATTCCACACATGACAGAGGGAAGCTGGGTGACTTACAAACTAGACCCCAAATTTTTAGATGTCTTAAAATAAGTGAAGAAAATTCCACTCTTAAGTGTCATATATTTAAAGACAAAATTTAATTTCTTATATTTTACAGTCCTTTCTATGCCTTAATTATATTTATTTTCCAAGGGAAATTAACCAGACCAGATTACTGTTGGATGCTGATGGCAATGGAACAATGTTCCTGTCCTTCCATCTTTTATCTGTCTCCAAAGGCAACAACATTAAAATTTCTGCTGCAGTCATAACAGAAGCTAAACTCGCATAAACTCAGTGTGGCTGCGTAAACAAGATGACTCGCAGCATTACAGTGAGCAAACATCAATATAGGTGGGTTGGTTTGTTACTGTGCAAGGTAACTTTTACTTGCAGCTCTTCTGGTAAACTCACACAGTGTAATGTCCTTAATGCTTCCTGTTACTATTAATGGAGAAGCTGGAAAATGCTTTACCCACCCGTGCACGGTCCTTGCATACACATTTCTGTCTTTACAGTAATGTAACACTCCTTGTCTTTCACACAGAATTATTGTTTCATAAGTATTGGAGCCACCAGTTCTCACCCAAATCTCTCTGCTTAGTCCAGCCTTATTTTCCAGGCTGGGACCAAACCAGCAGAGTCTTTGATTTAAGCTGCCACCCAAGCCAAGCTGTGCCCATAAGAACAGCTCAGCAATCTGGAGAGGCTGGAGATGGGAAAGGGCAGTCAGATGGTGTGAGGGCTATAGAAATACCCACTGGAAATAAGACAATTTTTTTTATTAGAAGGGACCCACAGGGGTCACGCAGGTCCAATTCCTGGCCCTGCACAGGATCACCCCAAGGATCTTGCCATGTGCTGAGAGCAGTGTCCAAATGCTTCTCGAACTCTGTCAGGATTGGTGCTGTGACCACTTCCCTGGGGAGCCTGTTCTGGTGCCCAAACACCCTCTGGGTGAAGAACCTTTACCTAATATCCAACCTACACCTCCCCTGACAGAGCTTCAGGCCGTTTCCTTGGCCTTTTCCCTGGTTACCTGAGAGATCAATGTCTTCCCCTCATGAGGAAGCTGTAACTGCAATGAAGTCTCCTCTCAGTCTCCTCTCTTCCAGGCTGAACAGGCCAAGTGAACTCAGCCTTGTATGGTTTCCCCTCCAGACCCTTCACCATCTTCAAGCCATTCTTGCCAAAAGTGCAATTTTGCACACTGGTGTGGTGAAAGGCAGAAAGGTCAGAAGTGCTACATCTTAGTCTTTAAGCTTCGAGGGCCCATAACTCCAGATTTTAGAATGCAGGGAACCCTGTGCCAGAGGTTAAATTATTCTCTGTTACATACTAAGAGGAAACAACCTTGCAATGCTATTGCTATGCAATACAACCACTTACATATGGCCCAGATATCCATTCCCAGTGCCCTGGTTCTCTCAAACTTTTACAGGGTCTTGCATGGGAGATAAGGAAGAGAAGAGAAACTGTTTGCTAATGACAGTGAAAACAACCTGGCACACAGTGTGAGTTCCTCCCTTCCCCATCCTCCTCTCTCTTTTCACATCGAAGAAAGGCTGATTATGTTAACTCAGCTATGCATATGAAATTGTCCATCGTGTTCTCACACGTGGGTTTTTTTGTGGAGGAAGGAGCCTATAAATAGCAGGGCTCTAAGGTGCTGCTGTAAACAACCTCGTAAAACACAGGCTGCTTGTAAAGCAGCACAGAGCAGTCTGTGCCAATGTGATGCGTGAGTGTTCGTGCTGACTGGAGAATTCACTCCATCCCTTCTTTACAAACACTCCCTCCTCGTCCTCTTCCGTGCTTATTGGGGCTTTCATCACCTACCAGCTTCAGTTTTGCTCATGCCATGCAGCACTGGTATCAGCCAGACTGCTCCTGGTGACCCCTGAAATCTATAAACCCTGCAATTTTCAAGCAACTAATGCTCTGAGGCAAATTTAGTAGGAGACAGCTTATAAGTAAACTCCAAACAAGCTTTTTCTGTACACTTGGAATCCTATTTAATATGATGGATATTGATCACACCTTAATTCTCTACAAAACCTTCCCAGCAATTTTTAAAGCATCTTCCAAGCAGAAGATATTGTATTTTTTAAAAATCCAATTTTTTTTTAAGGTTTTCAATCCCTCTTTCTTCATTTTGTTTTTCAGAACAACTCCTCCATAGATTGTTTGAGTTTTTCATCTTTCAGTTTCAGGAAAAAATTTGTCTGGCTCAAATTTTGAAAGATAAACAAATGAAAAAACCAAAACTCTAAAGAGTGGGAAAATATATTCATGCTTTCCTAAAGAATCTTAACTTCATCTTTTATAACTGCAGAAAAGAACATAATTTTACAGTTCATGTTTCCTTTGCTTTCAGTAGAATGGAATTCAAAACATTGGTGTACTTTTAGAGCAGCTGTTACATCTAAAAACATCTGTAATCTAAAAGAAATCATTTTATACAATAAAAAATTTAATTTGTAAATACTGCCTCACTGGCCAGGTTAAGAAGATCCTTATCTAGTCAGTTCCTTTTCAATAGAGGATTGCTCTTGAGATTTTTCTTGTAAGTATTTAATATGGTTTTTTCATTAAAGAAAATGCAAAAAAACCCTTGAGAGTGTACTGCGTAATATTCAACCCTCCATTTTTGTCATAATTTTAATGAAAAGTTTTCTGTTTATATCATGCTCAGACAAAGTTTTTTATATATTGCACACGTATCTGTGGACAAGCATATTCCTTGCTTTTTTGGTTTTGAGCCAACCAACCTGTCTCTTCCAGGTTTTGCTGTCATGTACAAGTCCACCAGTTCAGAGGTCACTACACCTAAAAAAGCCATCTAGATTTCCCTGAACAGCAAAATGTTTCTCAGAAGAGTCTAAATTCCTTCTGCTCTTAACCATCCCAAAATATGGTTCCATAAATTTCCTCCTTTGGATGTATTGCTGTAATCTTTTGTGAGGCCAGTTCTGGACTCTTGGAGGAGAAAATAGAGCTGGTAAAAAGACTTTCTGGCTATTAAAAGAAAAGAGGCTGTATTTTTTTTTCTAAATTCAAGGTTTCAGTGATCTGATTCCCAGTGTGGCCTAGTCAAAGTCACTGGCAGACCTGAGGGAGCAGGAACCTGCTGCATGAGGAAAAAAAAATGAGCAACTGGAGACTATGAGGATGGTGTGAATGTCTTAAGCAGCTTTGCCATCAAAGACAACCAGGGTTGTGTAGGGCACCCTTAGGAGTGTGTAAGCATCCTCATGAGTTGCTGCTCCTCATCTGTAATCACTGTCAGTCCTCTATTCTGAACTCTCTGTAATTTTCTGTACATTTTCCAATAAATAGAAAGGCAGATGGTACATGCTTGCACAGAAAAGGATTTTTTTCTTCTTTCAGCAGAAAATTCGTAGATAGTTAGACAGATAACAATATCCTTGAGTGATCAGATCCTCGTATGGAAGAAAAGAATACAGGCTTTTGATTTTTGTCCTTAACAATACTGTCATGTTACAAGCTCAAGTTGAACTCACTGCTCTCTAAATCATCTAAATCCCTTTGCAAAGGGTTGCATTTCCAAGTTTTGTTCTCTGCTCAGAGAGTCCCATTTAATATTTTTGGATGTATTTGTATGCATTTGAGAACAGTATTCTCTATTTCTTCCCCGTTTCTCTTCTTCATTTTTTTTTTTTGAGACCTCATGCTGACCTTTTCGGCCACGTCCATCTAAATTTGTTGTTTTTAAGGGTATTCACAAAACTTCTCAATACAGCACTGTCTGCATATTTCATCACTTTGCAGCTGTTTTTCTCGTGCTTCCATTTCGTTGCAGCTGTTAGAAGCAGTCGCACAGCACAGCCCCTCTCCTTCCACTATCTTGCTAATAGGATTTGCTGCTGATCTCCCTGGCATGCCAAGGTATCTGGGTTTATGTTTGAACAATGAAATTTCATGGATATATTTTCCCAAATTCATCCTCTTATTGCAAACCCTGATTAAAGCCTTCTATTTCCAATCTTTGTCTTCTAATTTTTATTGTAAATTAAGCGTATAACCAGATTTGCAAAGGAATTATTTCTTCTTGTAATAATGTATAAAAGAAAGGGACAAAAGAGAGTAAGGGTAAAAGGATACAAATCTAGGAACATCCTCCAAATGCAGCAAAAAGTGTTCTTGCATTAATTAATATATTTACTATTGGGAAAGAAATGGATTGAGGATTATGATTATTTGAAAAATATAAAGGGAGAAATAGTGTTTAAGTATATATTTCCCACATGTGTGTTCTAGTACCTGGTGATTTTTCACTCCTTCAGCTATTTTTTCTCCTATTTTCACTTTATTCATTCCAGGCAAAAATTAATAAGAAAGGAAAAAATCTCAACCAACCAAACATAAATTTGCAAACACATATTGGTGAAGAGATTATATATTTATTTTTAAAAATTAAGGAAGAAAGAGCTGGCTGGGAAAATTAAAAAAAATGCAGAAAATTTAAAAAATGCCTTAGGAGGACTTCACACAAAAACCTGAAACTTCTTCTTTATATTCTCTTTAAGACTTCTTAAAATGTGTCTGGGAATAACTGGGTAGGAGAAGGTTCCAATAAAGAGGTTGCATATCAAATATTGTCTTGCAAAAGAAGATAAAGAAAATATTTAGGAGTTTTAGTGCAGGAATAAATCAACCCAAGGTTGAAGAAACTTCTACCTCATCTGTCCACAAAACCAAGATTTGTAAGGACTTCTCCTTTCCTCCATTTCCTTCCCACTATCTCTGTTTCTCCCACAGCTGGCAAGTCCAAAACCTGTCCCAGGTGTTTGCTTTGAACATCTTTCAGTTATTTTCAGCTTTTAAAAATAGAAAACCAAACAGTGCAATGATCATGTTCTGCCAAAAGGCAATAACAAACACTGTACTTAACAGGTAACCTTCTGTCTGCAGAGCAGATCTCACATCAGTGTTATCTACCATGAGATACTTGGCTAAAGCCTCTGGGCCCTGAGCACACCCATCTGAGTGCTTCAGGATATGGATGCAGGAAAGTTTAGTTTCCTGCATTGCTCCTCTGCATTTGTAGTTTGTTGGTCCATCTCAGAGCCAGGAAAATTTCAATTGCCTTGAAAAGAGCTTGGTTTTTATTTTAAAGTTTCAGTTAATTTCATGCAAGAATGGTTTTAGTCTTATGATCAAAACAAGTAATGTACTGTAATATAACATAAATTGTCATGACTTAAATAGATTTAGACTTGACAGTCTGTGTAGTATCCAAGTCATTCAAGTATAAAGCAATGAATGACATTATGCCTATCACAAGAAATGTGGTTGTCAACTGCAATTGCTTCTGTAGCACTTTGGAAACAAGGACAATTCAAATCTTCAGATCACAAAGCATCTGCTTCTGTATTGCTTTTTCTTCTCTGGTGTTTACCACTGAACTACTTTCATTACTAGCTTTTTTGATATCCCTCTGTAACATTCATCACATGCCTCAAAATGTGATATATATCATTGTATAATCAGAATGATAATTTCTATATAATGAGTTGCATGTACATAGCTCACAATCATAGGAGAAAATTCCTTGTAAAATCACAGCAGAATGAGCTGCTAGAAGGGCAGACATCAGGCCTGTCATGAGTAGTCAGGAGAAGGAGAAGGCCTGTAGGAGCTCAGCATTTCTGTCCATAAACCCAAGCAGAAATGCCATTAAGGGGAACAGTGTGTGTGACAGTGAGCTTATGAGGCACGGGGTGCTGCACATCCCTACAATTGCAGGAATCATCCTGAATTTGCAGCACAATGTTCTTACTGGAAATAGTGATAGTGGAGACAGATGGAGGACGTGGTGGAGATCAGTCCCTGCTCAGGTCTGTGCACATGTGAGAAGCTGCTCCTGACGTAATGAGAGTCCTGTGCTTGAATAACACCGTGCAGCTGTGCCATGGGCCTGCTCTTTGCTCAGTTCAAGCAGCTCTTGGAGAAGGGATTGGCTCCATCCATGTCTTCTGGAGCAGCAGCTGCTCCTCCAGTAATTGAAATCATTCCCTGCCTGGCTTGTGCTGAGCCCAGCAGCAGCTGAGGCTGGCTCCTGGCCAGGCGATCAGGAGCCGAGCCCTGCTCCAGAAACCCTGTGTGCTGTGAGGAGAATGGCCCCATCCCTAGACTTGGATGCTGACCTTCTGCATGGTCAGAGCTGACATTAGCTAAGGCATTGTCCAGTGAGAAGGGCAGCAAGGCTTTGTTGCTCTGTCCTGGTGTTCCGTTTCCAGCTGTGCCTCCCTGCCTGTGGCCCTGTGCTGAACACCCAGTGCACATCATCTCCAGCTGCAAGTGATGGAGGTGCTGTGGGGCAATCACACATGTCATTCTTCAAACTTTGGTGTGTGCTGTATTTTGGATAACACTGTTTTTTTCTTCTTCAATAGGCCATTTACCAGGCAGTAGCCTTGCCCCCTCTTCACCCAAGGAACAATCTCTATCCTCTCAATGTGATTACAGCCCATTTCATTCCATAATAGGTTTCTTTTATTATTCCCTCAGGCATGTAAATCAAATTTTACTCAGTACCAAAATCTTTGTTCTACAAAGAATGCTGGCATCGAGTGCAGTGAAAGAATAGCTTCGCTACTGAATACAGTCTGTGTTAATAGAACTCCACTATCTTTTTTACTTTGAAAGTAAACATCTGTCAAAGTTTATTTTCTCTGTCAGAAAGACAGGAGTGTCTTAAGGGAAAGCACACAATAAAATCAGATAGATTATTTTGCAATTATACCTTTCTCTGTCTAAATGTTTAATTAGATAAGCTGCCACAGAGACAGCGATTACTTTGGCATCCATCTGTCCCATTTACCGAGGTTACAAATGCAGTGGAAGTCTTGGCAGATTTGATCACAGCAGCCACAGAGAAAGCAGGGAGCTGTCAGTCTCAAAAAAGGGCAATTCCAAACAACTTTTCAGCCCAGCTGGGTGGCCCCTTATGGTAGAACTGCTGCCAGTGGCTGACCTTGTGCTATCAGAGTTTGGGATGTACCAACCTGAGTGCACACCATAGAATTATGGAATGGTTTGGGTTGGAAGGAACCTTAAAGACCATCCAGTTCCAACCCCCTGCCATGGGCAGGGACACTTTCTACCAGGTTGCTCAAAGCCTCATCCAACCTGACCTTAAACACTGCCAGGAACTGAGCAGCCACAGCTTCTCTGGGCAACTTGTGCCAATGCCTCCCCACCCTTAAAGTAAAGGATTTCTTATTAATTTCCTTTATGCAGATATAATACTTGAAGACAGAGCATCTTTCACCCCTCTGCAGCTGTTGTTCTTAAATAGGTTTTTATGCTTGATTTCAAAAGTTGTATGTGTCCACCACAATATTAGTTTGATTGCAGATATTTTAGCTACCATGGTAATACAGGTTTCTGTTGCAGGCCTTGCTTCATGCTGGCTTCAGAAAAAGCACAGGGAGAAGCCATGACTTCCATCACACAGAGTCTGCAAGCTCAGGCCGTGCATAATTTGATGAAGAATATAAAAAGAGAATGAGGCATATAAACTTGAGAAAATTGCAGATTTTTGCCACTTGATATGTAAATCTACCTCATGCCCATAAAGGCACAGAAATATTCAGACATGGGGCCGGAAAGATTTTGACTCTAAATAGCAGGCCTGCCCAGTCTTGTGGTTACCAAGGACTTTGCTGTGCAGAAAGTGCTGCTTTGTGTTTTCTAAAATTGCAGTCAATAAATATTTAAGTGTAAAGGCTCCATTACCATTAAAGCTCACAATATTAAAAGTATTTATTTTCATGACATCTCATAAAGATGTTTTATGGGTGATATTAAGCCAACGTGAAGCCCACCTAGAAGATTTGAGCTAAGGTATAAAAGTTAATAACTTGAAATGGCACTTGTATGGCCAAACCTAAAGTAAGAGTCAACTTCAAATTAATAAATCTGAATTTAAATGTTTACTTGTGTGTCTAAGCCTCCATTACGAGCACAGGTAAAGGAGATTTAGTCCATCCAGATAAGGACAGATTCAGATGCCTGTGAGTGATGAGCTGAATCAAGTCTTTTGTATTGGCACCCAAGACCTTATGATGTACTCTGAGTATTCCTGCTGAGCTCTACCTTCAGAAAAGCACATTCCACACATAGTCCTATATATTATCTGGCAGCCTTGGGTATTATCTCACGTACTTGGGGCATCCCAAATGAAGAAGATGAGCTTCCAGGATGTAATTAATATCCTTGCTTTTTGAAATGGTCAGTGGGGTCTAAATAGTTAATATCACTTTATGTCTAAGTCCCAAAATGTGTTAAAGCAATGGTGTAAGAAGAATCCCAGCTTATCACACTGGTATTTGGCATAGCAGATTTTCCTTCTACACTCTTTTTTTGACTTTTTATTATTTATTCTTGCATCACTGAAAAACTGTTTTGGCTTTTGAAAATGCACTAAACAGAGCCTGACAGTGGCTTTTAAAAGAGGTAAAAATGCTGAAAAGTAGTGGGGGGCATTTCACCCCCATCAAAAAAGAAGAGACATTGAATAATGAGTTAGAAGAGGATGAGGTCTCACATTGCATTATTTTCCTGGGTTTCCAGTTTTAGATTGTTGTTTAATAATTCTTTCAGTATTATGGAAGTCAGATACTTTATTTTTGGATGCCATTTGGTAAAGGGTTTGTATCGGAAAAATAGAGGGAAATATATGAGACATTAACAATGAAAGAATAAGGAATGCAAAATACAGCTGTCCTCAGTTTTGTCTGCAGACTTTAAATTAAGGCCATGAGCACTGATACATTTCCTAATAAATTTCATTCAGTTTATGCAGTGTTTCAAAACCAGTCTCATTTGTAGCTTCCACTAGTTTTACTTTAATTATATTTTGGGGTGCATTTTGAACCAAAAATCAGGTTGTGCAGTTTGCATGCTATTATTTCTATTTGCTTAACACACCAAAATCAGATGCTGTTGTGTTTGTAGTGTTCCATAATCTTTATCTGTATGCCCACAGCCACAGCATAGGAAATTTAGAAATATAATCCTTTCTTTGAAATACTCATCACAGTTATGTTCCTTCATGCCATTACAGGGCAAAACCACTTTTTTTTTTTTTTTAAAGTCAGAGAGATGGAGAGATTAATGCTTCTGCATCATCTGCTTTTGCAGATGTTATTGAAAGACTTTATAGGAGACAAATGTCATTGTAAATCAATATTTGTAATTGCAGGGTAGAATGATCTGTTTCCAGCAGCTGAGGAGCAGCTAAATGGAGACACAATTACGAAACCATAACATAGCAAACAATCAAACCTGCCCTCTGAAATGAGTATATTTTACTTGCCACAGATTAATTCACTGTGTTGTAAGAACACTATTCAAGTATTAGCCTATGATTTTCTCTTTTTGTTCTCCCCATAAAAACAAACTCTACCACATTCATCTTCTTCAACCTCATCATCCTCATCTGAACACTAATGCTAAATGCACACAATATCCCCAAACCCATTTTTTCTCTCTCTCTGTTCTTGACCTAGTTTTTCTCCATCAATATTATTATTGCAGTATTTATATCCTCATCTCCCTCCCCCTCCCCCAAACCTATGGATGCTGTGATTTGAAACACTGGAATTCTACTGCTGGACAAAAACCAAGCGAGTTCACAAGCCCTAAGCCTTTAACAAGACAGAAGATGAACCATAAAATATGCATCACTCACAGGCCCAAGACAGTCTGGTTCCAATTACCTGTAGTGGTTGCTATAACAATAATTCTATAGACAAGCTCGCAGAGTCACACTCTGGGGAGATACTGATTTTTTTTTTTCAAAAATACCAAGCATTCAGAAGCAGTAGCATCCATAAGAGCAGCAAAGCACTTCAGAGTGAACCATCAGGTTCAATGACGTGTTAAATGCCAACCAGAAGTACCAGGAAAAAAATATGAATTTTTGTGATCTGGTTTCTTGTACAGGGCATCTGAAGACAACAAGCTCAACAAGACAAAATGTTTGCCTTATATCTGCCTGCAAAATGGTCTTAAAAAGGCTGCTTAGGAAAAAAAGATTTTTCCAACCAGGCAAAGTATTTTACCAACATATGCAATTCTCATGCATATGATTCTTTTATGAGCTGATTAAAAATTGTTCTATACTTTAATTGACATGATTCAGAATGAGCTTATGTATTCTGATATCAAATATGGCCAATTGTCACTGTGTTCCCACTGTTGCTGGTACTCAGGATTTTGTCTATTTGTTTAACATGAAAAAGAAGGAAAAGCTTTCATTTCAGCCCCATCCAGGTCAAAGTAAGTTTAGAACATTTAAATTAAATTTGTTTTCTGGAAAAATCAAAGCCATTTTCAATTTGAATTGTTTGTTAAATGTGTCTGTTTCATTTTAATGTTAAGAGAAAGGCTTTGCCTCTTTGTGACAAAAATTAACAGTTTGACTTTTTTTCCTTTGTGGAAACAATTTCTCTAGAATTAATTTTAAAACTCCTTCAACTGAAGTTTTAGATTGAATTTCAGTTTTATTTTAATTTTTAACTATCACTATATTATTCTTAAGGTAAATTCTTGTAAATGTATTAAATTATATTATATTTTCAACTAATAAAAATATAAGATGCTTGCACTGTTCTAACATTCCTACTTGGACTCTAATGGACTGTCAGTCTCTGAATCAATAACAACCAATGTAGGTAAGATATTGAAATGAAAAAGTAAAATACAAGAAAAAAAAACAAAAACCCCCTAAACCAACAAATGAAACTTAATGCAACATTTGAAATTAATTAAATTTAAGACCTGAAAATTAAGACATTCTGCTTAGGAAATTTCAGCATACTTTTATTAAAATGTAGTCCAGTTAACTTTGTCTCATTTGTTTAGAGCTGTTACCAAAATCCTGATCTCTATTAATTCTCACTGGGATGAACTGAGTTTGGGAGAGTATTATGGGAAAGAGTCACTCTATTTTTGCAGTGCTCCTATGACCTTTCCTTACATTCTCTATAGATATCTACTGTTAACAGCTGCTGGAAGCAGGATGGTGGAGAAAATGGATCTTCTTTGTTTTTTAATCTGATACAGTGTCTTTCATGGTCTTAAGTTAACTAGCAGAAGCAGACATTTTGAGATTTAACAAACTGAGCAATGAAGATCATTAAGAAAATATATTGGTTCATCTGTGATATTTGCAGCATAGCACCACATTGCATCTGTGCCTGTGCAGAAAACCTCATTTTCTGTCTAGGGCCCATTTGCTCTGGCAGGTAATACACTTTTTCGTGGCCAGAGAGACCTGGGTTTGGGTGGTTTAAGTCAAATTTGTTGCAACATACATGCACAGAGCATTTGTGAAGTGGTGTGTCTGGACTCACAAATATGAGCCATGTTCTGGTTTATGGCATCCCTGGCTACTTCTGAAACAGCACCTGAGTCAAAATCTCTCATGGATTTGCGTTTGGGAGATAGCTCAGCCTCACACAGGGATCCAAATTTTCTTTCCTGAGTTTTATGCCTGTTTTATCCAGCAGAAGTCTCTGTTGGAAAAGAACAGAAAAGGGGGATCAAATCCATCGATGAGGAAAAATGTGGTTCCTACACTTTCTTTCCAGAGTATTTCTAGCCCATTCTTCCCAATCTCTCCAGAGAAACATTCTTCTCTTTCATGCCCCAAACTAAGCCATCTGATCCACCTTTTCTGGCCATCCAGGTATGTCAGAACAGCAGCTTCATAATCCTGAAAAGGACCCTAAACCACAGCACAGAGGACAGAGTATAGTTGCTTTAGCACGAGTGCCTCTGGAGAAAATGTCTTGGACTTCTGAGACAGCTTCATGTTGCAGACAGAAGTGGCACAGGAGCTATGAGTGACCAACATCCACACAGATCAGCAGCTCTCCTGGGCTCTACTGTGACCCCAAACATCCTGGGGGCAGAGCAAAACTAAGTTGCTATTTCTCCTGATTTAATGCTCTTATGCTTTTGCTGTCTCACTGGGACCTGAACCTTGATTTTTCTTTCTTTGCTTATACCCAGTCTTGCAGAACACTTGTTCAAGTACTCGAAGTTGATGCATCTGCCTGACCTTATTGATTCCTCTGAACTGCAGGAGAGAAAGAGAAGGGATATTTCTGCCCTGTGCCACTTATCCGGAGTGACTCAGGAATCTGGTCTATAAACTTAAGTGAGCAGGTTTTGCATTTACAGATTTAGAGTTTTAGATCAAATTCTCCTGAGGAAGGGAGGAGGTCAGAAATTTCAAAGGTGTGATATAAATACGTGTTCTTTTGTTAAATGGGTATCTTTGAAAATTCCCCTTCCACCATCCTTATTTTGTGCAGTGTTCCACAAGCTTTCTGGTATTACTAGTATTGTAAAACTTCATGGAAGGACTACAAAACCTTGGGGTTTCTGCACATTTTGAGCAAACTTGGGACTGTTTCCAAGTCAAACACTGCAAATGCAATTTTTGCTTGTAGTTACAAAGACACCCTCACTGATCCTCTAGAATTTGCAAAAGTGTGGGTTGATTGTCCAGGTCCTCTCCATAGCTAATGACAAAGAAGAGACTACAAAGAGAGGTCCAATTACCCTCGTACCTGGCACCAGCCTTGAGGTGCAGTGAATTCATGCTTTCAGCTGGTCTTGTTACCCATTGACTTCAAAGTGGGTCTGGACAAGAATAGATTAACCTAGACAACAGAATTTGCTTTTAGTGAGATAAAACTAGGCAACATAAATCCCATCTTCATTTACTAGGGGACAGATAATGAGAAGGACAACCTTTATGTGTGCAGTGAAAAATTAGTCAACCTAAATTTTGTGCTGGGCCCCGGAGAAGATGTTGAGATGTTGCCACAGGGGCTCTCAGTGGTGCACTGGCTCCTAGTCAGGGCAATGAGACAGTTACATTTCTCCTTTCTGCATTGTAATGCCACCACAAGGAGAGGGAAAGGTGACTTTTGCTGAAGTCCCAGATCTCCTTGAGAGAAATTGCAATGAAATTTTGTGTGGATTCCCCAGTAGTTGGGGTGAAAACTAATTACCTGTGCATAAGGAAAGCAGATGATTTGTGATGGGGTTGGACAAATGTCAGAATGTACGTATCAAGATGCAGCAGTCCAAGGAAATTATTTGCTTTTATAAATGTCTGTGCCTCTAGAGACTTGTGGACTAGACATAGCCAAAGGAAATTCTTGACTACTGCTGAGTTCAGTAATACAGTTCAGTAAAATGGAATTTAACTTGAAATCTGAAAAAGGAGCATGTGAGAGGGAAGGAATGTTTAATCTCTGTTGGGCTGCCTGCTAAATATCTTGAAGAACAGAATTTTCTTTTGTCTTCTCACTATAGTCCTGTAAGTCAAAAACTCCATAAAAACCTGTATATTTCCTTCCAGTTGCCCAGAAGGACATAAACTCTTACAAGCTGTACCAGATGAAGTGGAAATCTATGCAAATACCCAAAGATTGCACATTCATTTAATAAACTGTAATAGCAATTTTAAATGAAAAATTCAAGGCTTTCACAACAATTCACACAAAGGTCTCAAAGAGTAAAAAAATGGATTCCCATGTTTAGGCAGGGCCTTCAGCAGCCTGGTCTAGTGGAAGGTGTGCCTGCTCATGGCAGGGGGCTTGGAACTGGATGTTCTTTAAAGTCCATTCAAACTATTCTATGATTCTGATATATACAAATATATATACATGAAAATAGACTTTAAAAGCTATTGGCATAAAAGACAACTGTGACATTTTAGCTTAGAAACACAATCTTTTAGAAAATGAAAACTAAACTTCCTGGGGAAATTTATTCTCTTTCTAAGTGTGTATAATAAAAAGAGACATAACAATTATGATAACAGTTTATTCAACCATATAATGTTTCCTCCACAGAGGACAGCCAGCAGCATTTTTGGCAAATGGCATCTTTTCTAAGGGCAGAGGTGGTCTGGCTCTCTGTGAGAGAAGAAGAGACTGGCAGTTTGAGCAAACACCATTTTATGTGAGGGTATCCTGCAGGAGAAAGTAAGTTTCTTCTAGGGAAGAAATGTTCAAAAACAGACAAAAAGGTCTAAACCTGATCATTAATCCCATTAGAAAATCAAAGCACATTTCACACCAACTCCCATTCTCAACAAGCCTATTCAAGAAAGAATCCAAGAAAGGGGAATCTCCAGAGCTGCTGAGAAGGTAAAGGTACTATGGAGGGAAGGAAGAAGAGACTAATAGGAGGGGGATAGAAATGTCAGTGTGATGACATTCCAGGGGGAAGGAAAAGAGAGGAGTTTGTATTTGTGGCTGCTGTTTTGACAAGCTTCACATTGAGCAGGAGTCAGAGAAAATTGATAGGAACTGGTTTTAAGAGGAAAACAGATCTGCATCAGCTTTTCCGGAGTACAGTGACTCAGCCTGGGCAAATCTGCATATCCAATATCTGCAAGGTTAAGCTGAAACTCACAAAAACGCAAAGGCAGTATTCCATACCTTTGAGGCTTTGGATGATTTGTATGGCAATGTTTCTTTTATTGTGGCACCTAAAAGAAAATTTGTCTTGAGGTTTTGCTTTCTAAAGTGTCTTTTTACATCGCACATGTGTAAGGATTTAATTATGAAAAACAAAGGAGGCTTCCACATTGAAAAATTATATTAAATTAGAATTACATTTTGGGAGAGCACTTTAATAACTGCAGATATTCTGGGAGAATTGCAGAATTGTTATTATCGCCTAATAAAAAAGTTTTGAAAATAAGAGAATGTAGAGGCATAATTAAACCTAAAATAAACACAATTTAGAAACAGAATCATGTGGTTTAGTTATCTCAACTGCCTTAATTCAGCCCTAGGAGAGTACTTTGAAGAAGTTGTGTAAAAAATGCAGCAGTCTGGTGCTAAGAACTTTGTCATGTTTGTCACATTATGGCTACTGTATTAAGCTTAATCATCCTGTTATGGTCCATTTCATGGTGGGGGAGAGCAAAGATTTTTATAACAAGTCCTTGGTCCCCCTCTCAAAAGAATCTGAAATACAAATCATTAGTCAAGTGCATATCCAATATTAAAGATATGAATTTTCTGTTTCTGCTGTTCACGAGGCCAGCAATGTTCTGGCTGTTTCAGACTGCACATTCCCTTTCCCAGACACGTCCAGTTCCTCACTGCAGACACTCCAAGACACCTCTCTTGCAAACATAGAATAGTATATAGCAGTATATTGAATCATAGAATCATTAAGGTTGGAAAAGACCTCCAAGGCTGAGTCCAGCTATTAATCCGATGCTGTCAAGTCCACCACTAAACCATATATGTATGTGTCTCTGTAACTGCAGACTCTATTTGCACAGAATAGTCATGGTAAGACAACCTGAACTACACTTTCTTAACTTCTGGGTGCTTGATTTAGCAGCTTTCAAAATGCTCTTTTGACAGAGCAGTTATTTACATGTGTCCATGCAAGGCATTTATGAGAAATGATGTTTTTTTCTGAGCACAGGTTAGGTAATTAAGCAACTTCCTTGTGATTTTTTTTTTTTTTGGTGGATCAATATTTCAGCTGACTTTTAGGCATACAGTGTGTGAGGTATTATTTCTATAGTTATATTTCTTGGCAAGAATTGAAGTTTATGAGAGTGACAACACTTACAGGTTTGTCAGGAAATTGAGTGAAGGGCTGAATGTGGGAAAGGAAGTGAACAAAGAAAAGGATCAAGGTGGGGCTGGTTCATAAGCTCCTCTCTCACCTTGGACTCACTGTTCTTTATACCAAAGTGTCTGAAGGTAATTTTTCCTCCTGTTCATTAGGCTTAAGAGAAAGATTCTGAACCATTTACCCTGGAGACTGATTTATTTCAGAATTTCCACAAGGTCAGTGGAAGGAAATCATCACCAGAGAGGGAAAATGGCCTAATGGTGGTTCAGTAGTTAAGGATTTTGGAGATAATGATGTGAGGAGCTCCTCCACTACTGGCCTGAAAGCTGACCTTGGCTTGGAACCTCTCCTGTCCCATCTTCCATCTGTAAATGGGAATGACACTTGCTCACCTCACAGGGACGTATGGAGCTTCAGGAATTAGGGCAATGCTGTAAGGAAAAAATGTGCTTTGGGCATCTGTATATGAAGCTTGAAGCAATTGAATCTACTCTAGACAATCTGAAAAAACAATTTTTTTAAAATTTGAGAACACCATGAATAGGTCTTTCTCTGAGGAAAGCCAAATATGGTTGTGTTTGATGACTCTTCTTGAGTAATGCTGGAAAACCACACTGGAAGTGGCCAATCTCTTTCAGCAGGTGGAAAAGACTGAACTCCTTGTGGTGTTCTCTTCTCCCTCCCTCTTCCCTGAGCACATTCATGGGCCAATGACACATTGCCTGTGAGATCTGTTTTCCCTGGAGTCAATTTTCTAATTGCTGAGAGTTTTAGGCATTTGTAACTTTCTTTTCTCTAGCAATATAATACAGACAGGGCAGACAACTCCACCCAAGACCATCAGGAGTGCTGAGGGCTTCTGGTTCAAAGGCAAGAGCTGTGAGGGCTTCTCTGAACCATTCTTCTTCTATTCCCTCTGCTTCATGGTCTCTCCCCTCAAGCCATATTAGACCTCATACTTAAAAAGTTTGTGAAAGCAATGAATTAACAAAATTTTCTGATAATACTACGATATTTGGGTTAGTAAAGGAAAAGTCCCATGCTGTGTCCCTTGTGTACCTCTCACAGAACTCGGTGACTGGCAGGTGAAGCTCAGTGGAGTTATTTATGAAATGACATATGAGATAAAAATCAATGCCACTTGCCTGTAGAGCATGAGGGATTCTGAACTGACCATTACCATTCACATGTGACAACTTGGGGTTGTGACAGTACAGTGAAAACATCAGCTTGGTGCACTTCAGCTGTCAAAAAAGCAAGGGAAATGTGAGCAATTATTAGAAAAGGGCTGGAGAAGGAAGGGAAGAGCACTACTGTGGTACTGGGTAAATCCATATCTTGCTCACACTTCACATGATATGTACAGTTCTGGTATTCCCATCCAGCAGGATTTATATGTGGGTTGAAAAGATTCAGAGAAGCATCTCAGGTACAAGAGATGTGAGAGGCTGATTCTGTACCAGGAGAGACTAAGCTGGAAGCCTTCAGTCCAGACAAGCGACAACTTAGGGAAAAAAAGGGGAAATACATCTGAAGTCTGTAAAAGATGTTTTTGGCATGGAAATGTTTGTTGGGATGGATAGTTTACAATGTCTTCAGTACAAGAACTATGGACATCCAATTAAACTGAAGGGAAGGAGACTGAGAAGAAACAAAAAGTATTTTTTCATCATATTGCATGTAGTTAATCTGTGGATCTCCTTCTGCAGGATATAGCAGATGACAAGGTTTCCAATGATGAGAGGAAACACTAGACAGGGTAATGAAGAACAAAGTTATTGAGCATTCATAAATTGTTAAAAATTATGTTGAAAAAGAAAAGATAAAATGAAAATAAAAGAAAAAAAAAGGAAAAATAGCAGAAAATGTCCAATAAACCTCTAGAAATATATATTTTAAAAGACCAAAATATGTTTTTTAAAATATTTCTTTGTTTACTGCCATTATCATTACACCGTGGAATAGTAAGATAGCTTTTATAATGAGTTCATGAATAACTGTACCTTTAGCCAATGGCTTCTAGGCAAGACAGCCATCTTTGCTGATACAAAGACTTCTGTACTCTTCTGATACAAAGCTTCTGCAAGCCTGGTGGTGTAGAGGACCTGTCTCCTTAGAAGACTGAACCACATGGTCACACTCCTGTAATTGCACAGGCAAAACAAGCAGTCTGAAGGTGCACAAATGAGAAGTAACAAAAATTGAAGAGAAAGCAGCCAGGGAAGGTGAGGGTGATAAGAAGAGAAAACAACTTTTTTTTTATTTGCCATGGATGTTGAAAAGCTTTGCCCTTGGAAGTGACCTGCAGCATAGCCAGGTAAGCTCTTTAGCCAAGACTAAGTGCAGAATAATGATGGGACTTTGTGGATTTCAAAAGGCAGCTGCTCCCGTGCCTTTGCTGCCACCGCAATGATTTGAGATTACAAACAGATGGGAAGGTACTCAGCATAACAACAGGGGAGGCATCCATGAGAAAATACACTTCTTGATACGTGACCATGGCTGAAAGGAAAAAAACTGTAAAAGTTGATGGGCTGCAGATATCCAGTTTCTGTCAGAACAGTGTAAGCAGAAAGAAAAAAATAAATCACTCTGGCAAGAAAATCTAAGGTTAAAATATAAACAGACTTTTCGGTCTCCTGTAACCTGGCTCATCCTGCCTGCGTGACAGGATCAGATTCTGTTCAAGCTCTGAAAGCCCACAAGACCCTCTGGCTGGAGGCCCTGGATGCAAGATCAGTTTCAGGGTGTACCTTGTACAAATGCCTTTGATGAGATCAGATATTTGGCAAGTCACTTGAAAAATATCTGAAGGACTGCAGTGAGCTTGGCTCTCCATGTAAAAACCCTGCTAACACCAGGGCCAGCAGCTGATGTTGCTGCAGAACTGATGTGAGTTATATTAAACTGAGGTTAAACTAGACAACTTCTGCTTCTCTAGGCTCTTCTGCTAAATATCCATGTAGAACCACAGAGTGATCCCAGAGTGTCACCTGGCCCAGAACAGCAGCTCCTGGACCTCTGGTGTCCAGTGTGCCGGCTAAAGGACTTCAGAGAAGAGTGTTGTACCTCTACAATGTCAAGGCTGCTGGACACTGTTTTTCTGAGCCTCAGAGCCCTCCAACTTCCCCTCTGAGTCTGACAGTGACACACCACCCTGCACGCCTACATCTGCAAGGCTGTGACTCCAGCCTTGTGCTTCACATGACTTTTCCATAAAGGCAGGTCAACACAGCAGGTGCTGAATGAGGTAGGGTCAAAATGAGTTCACCTGCTCTCATCACATTTCTCAGCCACCTCTCACAAGATGAAGGATTTTTTTTTTTAGCAGTGCATATGGAGAAATACAGCAGGCAATGGTTGACAGCAATGGTTCAGGCCGTGTCCCAGGGAGTGGCCATGCACCTGGCATGGATAAGGCAGCAGTCCAAGTGTGGGGTTACTTTCAGAAACCTTGAAGTACCCTTTGGGGCTTGCAGACCTTCAGCCAGGAGCTGTCTTTGTGGCCCTGGGAGGTTCAGTCTTGGAGCAAACACCCCATGTACTTGGCAGCAACATCTCCCAAACCTTACTGTGATTTCTCCCTGGACCACTCAGGCCCCACAGTCACCAGATGAACATTTTGGCATCTGCACTTGTCTGCTGAAGCATGTGTGAAAAGAGCATATTAACAGTGAGGCTTTGAACTCAAGTCCATGAAGATGATGTTGCAATGATTTTAGGACTAGGTACTCACTGTATATTTTCCTTCATAAAATATTCTGAGATCAAACAGTAAAAAATAAAGGCTAAAAATCGTCATAGGAAGGATGAAAGGGATGGTTGTTTCTTGTCTGAAGAGCATTAACTAAAGCATACCATTATAAGGTTATATTTATTTTACAAGTGAAAACAAAGACAAGAATAACCTTAAAGGATTGTGGGCAGAATAACTTATTATGACCTTGTACAGTGCAAAACAACAGCTCTTCAGTCACCACTCAAGACCTGGGAATGGAACATTTCAGGGAGTGGTGCTTTACCAGATGAGCATTGTACAAGCACGATGAAGAGGGAACAAAGCTTTTAGAGCTAACCCTGTGGTTTAGGAGCCTAAGTCCCATTTTCAGAAGGAGCAAGCACTTGGAAGACAGGTGTTCAGGAAACTGCTCTGAAAATGAAATTTTGGTTTCTACATCACTTAAGAGATCTCTTCAAAATATTGACAGAGAGCCTGGACTTGAATCAGCTCAGATTCTACCATGTGTCGGGAAAGAACAAACTTTGTCCCCTTTTTTATGGAACAGAGAAAAGACAAATTTGCCCATGATACTGTGAACACAGAGCTTTCTGCTTTGGTCCAGTTCTTGATCACGACTGAGGTGCTGATTTTCACCTGCACACACCCCACTGCTATCCGTTAACCTTAATCAAGCTACAATTTTACACAGGAGCAAGGAGGAAAGATAGACTATTCCTTTCTGGAATTACTGATTTTTTCAGCATCAGTATCCTGGAAAATAAATTGTAGGCACTTCCGTAATATCAAAGGCAGCAACTAACAAATATTCTCATTCAATCCATGATTCTGGAAATTCATTGGGCACAGGGTGAAGTGTGGTCACTGCTATCAAAGTATATTGTCTACTCCGAGAACAGAATTTTGGATGTGAACCAGAGCTTTCTTGAGGGAGATAAGCTTGTTATTCAGACAGTAAAACATTATGATTAACACCTGATGAAGCATTAAAGAGCCATAAAAATTCTGCTACCTGGGAAAGATTACTTAGCAGGAGGCTGCCTGTGCTCTGGCAAGCAAGTGTATAGTAGCTGAACTCGGTATCTCAGCTTTCCATGAAAAAGTGGATTTATGCAGTCATTTTGTGGTGCAAAGAAAGCAGAACCACCCAGTCAGCTGCAGACATGAACAGGCAGATTCTGCTTCTGTTCACACTGGAATGCCCCAGGTTCCAGGAATTCTTACCCCACCTATGAATTGCAAGTACAAAAGAAATTAAGTGCAAGTTAAGTGCGATTTATGTTTGCTTTCACAGCTTGTCAGGCACAGCTTTTTGTAAATCTGCAAACTTCTTTCATCGTGTTGAGTAGTAAGGATGATTTGTTCCCCCTGCTCGCTATGGCACTGCTCACTGTGAGGAGACAGTGCATGCCCAGGTCCCATCCCAACCGGTATCAGGAACTTGACAGATCTGGCAAAGTGCTAAAGAGGGTGTCTTGATTAAAATCCAGGCCTGTGTACACTCTGAAGGCTGTAAATGGGTCCCATTTGGACCAGTCCCCAGAACTGATCCCCTGTGGACGCTGCTGAGCTGGAGCCTGGTGGGACATCCAAGCCTATGCCTTTGGACTTCCATGGAGTTATGCTCTTTGAAGTTCTGAAATGACAGAGGTTCCATTAGGGACAGGTTATGTAAAATTAAAAGGAGTCTTGAGTGATGCTGACCAGCCTCATTAACAGGCTCTGCTGAGCATCAGCTTCTGAGCCACAGGCTTGCATTTTTTGAAAGTGAATGGCAATGCTGAGCTATGCTGAGTTCCTGATTTTTCATATTCAGTTTAAAAAATCTTAAAACATTTTAAGGTGTCTAGTTTTTTTTTTCTTTTTCTTCTGAAATGAGGCTTCAGATGAGAATGGAAGTTAACAGCCAGTGCTAGAAAATCTAGGTCATTGATCCTGAAGTGAGACTAAAATGGAGTAATGGTTCTGTTCAAACTGAACACAAACACACTTAGCACACGGGCAGGTTTACACCTGTACAAAGTGAGACTGAGTGTCCCCAACCCTGCTCTGAGCAGATGGTGATTAAGGCAGTGGATTAAGATGGACGATGGAGTTTCAGGGCCCTGCATATGGGATAACAGGCAGGAAGAGTACACATCTGCCAGAAAATCAAAACTCGGTGCCTATTACCCCTATCTATCAATAAAAGTGGTAATACTATGTTTCTCATACCCTGTTTGCACAGTAAACTCTTCACTGCTGTGCCAGATCAAGTCTTAACATGCATAACCAATGTAATGGTTTCCAGCCTCATTTGGGACCTCCAGCAAAGCCTGTAACCCAAATAATGCCAAGCTGTGTTGCGTGGGAGTGAACGATTCAACAGCACGGGAGGCAGAGAGGAATCACCCTCTGTGTAAGAGCTTCAGGGCAAGCATTAAGCAAGGAGGTCCTGGCACCTCCACATGTTCTTTACCTGTCCCATGCTGGTTTGATCAAATGGGCAAGTTTGCCCATGCACTTGACTAATCCATGCCTTAGTTCTCATTTCCTGGTTGCCATTTTGGCTGATTTCATGCTTCTGTAATCTCATTTGACTAACTTTACATGGTGTGAGTATTTGCACACATAAAAAAGTAATATTTTTGTTGAATGCTGGTTGCAGGCTAATGTTGATGGGTTGAGGTAAAGAAAAAAGGGATCTGAAATAAAATGTAGGTGATACCCAAAGCCCTGATGTCTTTACATTTACAGAGAGGGAAGGAGCTGAGATAGAACATCTGCCAGTAAATAGAGACTGGACTTAGGTTATAATAGCCAAGTCCTGGTGAGTCCTTCTTGTTTCAGCAGTGGGTCAGCAGTCTCATGGATGGGCTTCAGTGGAGTTTTTCATCTGATTGAAGTTTATCCCTTTTTTTGCAATGTCTGAAAGGACTTCCATGGTAATGGGAAGTGAACGCGATAGAATGGAAATATTTTATTATCTTACAGCAAATATTTTTCCCTATTCTACAGTGGAAGTGCCCACCCACTGAATTCAGGACAGTTGGCAGCACAGGATGATGGCAAAGGAATAAGCCTGGGGCAGGGGAAAAGTTGTGATTACTGTGAGAGAAGAAGTTTAAATAATGGCTCCTCATCCAAGCTCTTTCTATTTAATTTCCTCTGCTGTTTGGAGGGGGAAAAATGGAGGCTATAACGCTGTAGAAGTAAAACAGTGTGATCCATTTCACTTCAAGGACACTGCTTTGTATCCATCTGATTTTATTTGTTGGAATAGGAATAGTCATTGTGTATGATTCTCATCTGAATGTGAAAATGTGGATCCAGATTTGGGCGTGCTCTGGGTAAATTTGCAGCAGTTTGGAACAAGCTAAGAAGGGAGCAAAATACACAAGTGTAGAGAAATTCTTGTAGGTTCAAAAGTTGCTTAAGACTAGAAAATAATAAATGGTATGCCAGGGGGAAGATCCCCAAAGGAAACCTACTACAATTCACAAAGAAGAGTAAGATTTACAGTGGCAAGTGTGTGCATTGAGTCACAAGAATAACAAATACCTAGGAAAAGAAAATATTGAGTAGACTAACCTACATTTGATGGGCTGGGGTTTGGGTGCTCTTGGATTAGGTTTTGAGGGCTCTTGGAGTGGGAGGAGGAGTTGTTATAGTCTTTCTTGTGTTTTTTTCAGCAACCTGATGCATTTCACTTATGCCATGGATTTACATCTCTATTCAGTGATGATTCTAGGAGCAAACACCTATGTTATTGATCATTCTGGGCAATATCAATTCCATATTCTCACTCTCTGTTTGTTTAATTCAGGGATGCAATTATTGCTTTTGATTAATCTAAATGGAAAACTCAGAGATGTACTTCTGTGACTCTATAACCTGACAAACTGCACACACCCAGAGTTCAGAAAAGCCAGAAACTTCATCCAAAGGAAATATACATGGGGTCCAAGGGTGGGCCTGGGATCCAGTTCGAGCTCTTCAGGTGATTCCCTCCATGACTTTGGATGAGTCACAAAAACTTCTCATATTCCCACCTGCACGTGGGGAAATTTATTTTTGCCCTGCAGGTTTGTAGTTGGTCTCTGACTAAAGAATTAGTACTGGGCCTTACATACTGTATGTGGCATTGTATATAAGAATTAAATAGTTGTGGATACAACACAATCCTGATCAATAAAAATTATTTCCTTTCAAAGCCGATTTTTATTATTTTTTAATTATATATCATTTCATACCTAACCAATTGATGTTCCTTAAGGCTTAATTGGAATCTTCCATTTTCCCAGGACCTTTGTTCACAAGTTTGAAATCTCCTTTTAGAGATATATTTGAAGCAGTAATATACTGACATTTTATCTTTCAAGGCAATTGAATGCTTCTTAAACTTCCCATTTTCCAGTTCATGTTATAATATGTGGAGAGGAGACTCAAGGCAACAAAGCACGAGGAATGTGCATTCTGTTCACCTCCAGTTCTCCTATGAGCTTCATGGGTCATCTTCATGGGTCATCTTCTAGGTGTGTTTTTAAAGCTAAGCCAGCACTGCAGCTGCTGACAGATCAGAAACCTGCTGGATGCCTTATAAATCAGGCACAGAAGTCGTTAGAGAGAAGTGTGTATCAGCCAGCACAGGGATATGGCTATGCACTCAGACAGAGCTCTTTCCCACTTCATATAAATCAGTTACATTCCTGTTTGCATGCCTGTCCTTTCTGTGCTTATTTGTCAGCGAGGCATTGAAGGGGCTGATGGTTGTCAGTGAGATAAATCAAAAGCCACACTGTAACTGTTGTGGTGCCATGTATTCCACCACAGCTTCTAAAGCAAGATATAATCAGCACTAAATTTCCAGGTCTATTTACAGCATCAGAGGTTAGGAGAGCGATGGTGGATTTTTTATGTTGTCTGATACTTTCCAGCTGTTTTTAATATGTGCATCTCTTGAAGAGCTCTGCATGAGTCATCAGCTCAGCACACAATGCTTACTTTTCATTGTTAACCTCTCATAATTCACCTTAGCAGTTCCTGTTGCACTCCTCAAACCGAGGCGATGCTAACAAATCCATTATGCTAAGAGACAATGTAGTGCTGCTGCTGGAAGATACGGGTTTGGAATTGTGTTTATTTTACACCGTTCAACATATTCAGCTGTTAGGAGAGATGGTTATGCTTATCACTTGACAGCTGCTGCCACAGTGAAGGTCACAGCGGGGGACAAGGAATAGTTTTCAGGACATTTAGGCAGCAGAAACAGGACAAATCTCTTAGGCTTGGACAGGCTTGTCCATTGTATCAGGTGGGAGCTGGAGGCTATAAATGACACTTTCTTCTTGTCTCTTTTCTCCTTCTTTCCAAAATCATTCTCAGGCAGTATGGTTCTTCTCTCATGGGAGAAGAACAGGGGAAGATGAGCATGAAGCTGCTCTCTCTCTTCTAAGACAGGACAGTGACAGAAAGTGAATAATAGAAAACTCTCATTTAAAAGGGGAGATTATATGGGTGAACCTTCCAAGCAGTGCCTTAGGTAAGGTTATCCAGGGCCTTGTTATGCCAAGTCTTGAATATTTCCCCCATTTTTCTGGACAATGTATTCCAATGCTTAACTGCTCTTGCAGTGAAGCATTTTTTTCCTCTATATCCAGACAAAATTTCCCTGAAGCAACTTGTGCCTGCTGCCTCTGGTCCCTCATGCATCCCTGGAGCACTTCCACTTCTTTACAACTACTTCCTTGCCAGTGAAGTGAAGTGGAAGATGGTGATTAGATCTCCCTGAGCCTTTCCCTCTCTAGGTGTAGCAAACCCATTTTTTTTCTTTTTCACAAAGCTAATTTTCAGCTTTTGTTCATGTGTCAAGTTCTCCAACCATCTAATCATCACTATGGCCCTCCACTGGACCATCTCCAGTACTTCAAGCTTTCTCTTAAATTGAGAAGGCCAAATCTGGCTAACATATTCCAAGCAGAGTGGGATGATCTCTGCCCTTGATCTGCTGGCTACAGGATTGCAAATGTGGCCCAGGACCTGGGTGGCTTTTGTTGCTGCAAGGACACATTACTCCTTCATGTTCAGCTTGCTGTCTGCCAGACCCCTTGTCCTTTTCTGCGGGAACTGGAGGGGTCTTTATGGGCAAAACCAGTCTGATTGACACTGACGGTCATAGTGTTGGTATTAATTAATTAATTAATTAATTAACAAGGCTGGTGACGGGCTTGGAAAACAAGCCCTATGAAGAACAGCTGAGGGAGCTGGGGTTGTTTAGCCTAGAAAAAAGGAGACTCAGGGGTGACCTTATCACCCTCCACAACCACCTGAAAGGAGGCTGTAGCCAGGTGGGGGTCAGTCTCTCCTCCCAGGCAACACTGACAGAACGAGAGGACACAGTCTTAAGCTGTGCCAGGGGAAGTTTAGGTGAGATGTCATGAAAAAATTCTTCACTGAAAGAGTGATTGGGCACTGGAATTGTCTGCCCAGGGAGGTGGGGGAGTCACCGTCCCTGGATGTGGCACTCAGTGCCATGGTTCAGTTGATAAAGAGGTTTTAGGTTAGGTCATAGGTTGGACTTGATGATCTCAAAGGTCTTTTTCAACCTAGTTCATTCTGTGATTCTGTGTGAATTTGTGATTAATGCCCCAGTGCTCCCCCAGAGCCTAACATCGAGGAATTTGAACGTTAAATGTTTCATGAAAATGTTTCTGCACTACCTCAATTATAAACTAAAGCACAACCTTATGGTCACAAAGCCAAACCCTCAAACACTAAGCAGCAGGTAAGTTTTGAACTACCTGTAACAAACACAGTTCTGTCCATGCATGGGTCCACCTTCTCCACACTTAAGGCAGGGAACCTGTGCAAAAATTAGACTATGACTTATAATTAAAGACTATGCACGTTGTGTACACCATGTCAGCCATCAAGTTAACACTTGGACTGCCTAACACTTAGGCTTCTTTCTGCATTCCCCTAAGCTGCTGGTGAAATGTTGTGACAATAAGTAAGTTATGCATTGTTTCCTTTTCTAAGCTTTGATTCATTGTGTTTTACCTCAATTGAAATAACTGGTTGTATGACTGACCTTTTTACAATTAATTCTCTTATAAAAGTCCCCCACTGTCTACTGTCCATCCACATTAAGTGGGCCAAGCCTTTCAGATCTCCCTCCAGAATCTTTGCTTTGGAGTTTTTGACTGTGGCAGATGTCTGAAGGCATGCCTGGATCACTCTCTTTTATTGGATTTTCTGTGTTACTTCCCCTGTTTCCTGTACAGTTAAATACCATCTTTGCTTTCCTCTCTGCAGTCAAGCTTTGCAATTATCAGCTGTACACAGTGACATTTATCCCTTCCTCTTAAGTATTTAAAATGAATCTAAATGTTATAATTAAGAATAGCACTTTGGAGCCATTAACATGGATGGGTGTTTCAATACAGAGCAACTCTCACTGTTTGTACTTCTCTGTGAGAGAAAATGACTTTGACTCAAAACCAAACTGGTTTTGAGTGTTTGAGGAAGCTGTGCTACCCTGCTGCATTGGAAGGACATTTTGATGGCTATGAAGTGGTGGAGAAAAAAAGTAAAAATAACACCACGTTGAAAATAAAACTGGCATTTGTTGTTTCTCCTTGTCACAGATGTCAGTTTATAATTCAGAGTGGAGGTAGAAATAGGTAACAGATTTAGTTTTAGGAGCAACACTATTGTTTGCCCCATAGTTTTTCACCAGATTTTCTCGATATTCTTGCCAACAGTAGAGGCACCCACAATTTTATGTATCTCCCAAGCTGTGTTGCTAAGGGATAAACTGTAGGCACATGCTGTGATCTGTCACAAATAAAGCTTAAAATGCTAATTTGGTCTAGTTATTAGCACATTGCTGATACAAAATTGCAATACAATTTGGCAATGAAAAAATGCAATCTGTATTCTAATCCCAAATAAAAGTTTTAGGATTACTGATTTTAGAGTACCATGAAATTGTAATAATGAAATACTAGTCTGTGCAGCAAGATGCTGTTGAGAATTCAAGTGCAGTGCTTGTAATTTCAGGAGATAATTATTTCTCTGGTAAGATCTTCCATGTAGGAGACTTTGTATGGCCTCTTTATATTGGTTTCCTGTACAGACAAATAGTATTCATTTTATTTTCTATATATAGACTAATGCAACTTGCAATAGAGTTGTGGTTTGCAACATGGTTCATAGGCATCATTCTCCTATATGCCTCATAGTTAAATTTTAACTCAGGTTCAGAGTAAATAATAACAGAGAAAAATTAGTGGAAAGAAGAGGAGAACCTAGACAGTTGAAAACAGGTGAACTCCCTGGATTCAGTCAGAGAAATAAGGTCTGGCAGCCTGCATAAGATAAGGGCTACCTGGAACAAGGTGCCAGCAAATGATTCTATGATCTCACAAAACTTTGCACATGAGAGGGCAAATAAAAGCTCCTCCAAACCTGTTACAGGTTCATCCAAACACGAAGAGAGAATTTGAAGATATGGAGTGGAGCAGGTGGCAAAATATTACCCATGAGTTGTGGTTATTGCCCTGTTTGTGCAGCCCTTGGGGTCTGAAACTCAGATGAGCAAGAACTCTTTGCCACCATCTACTGATGAACTGGGGGAAGAGACAGAGTAAATTTTCACAGAGTATGCCCATGGCGGGATGAATACCTCTGAAGTGTTGTTCACAACTCATTCAAGGATAGAAATAAAAGGAAAAGAGTCTTTTATTGTGTTCACAACACTTCTAAGAGTCAAAGGATTAGCTCTTGTGTCACTGGATTACATACAACAGGGATTCTGCCCTGGGGAAAAAATGAGTGAAAGATCTTGATTTTCAGCCTATACTTTCTATTTTGTAATGAATTGAACTCCTCAAAGTGAGACTGGACAATGAAGCTGACCTGGATGTGGAGAGACGATAAATAGGTGCAAGATATCTTTATTCATTAACAAAGGAGCTTTAATTACTTCAGGAGAGGGAAAACCTGGAGATCCTGATCTTGCAGTACAACTAAAAGTCACTGTATCCTGAGCAAGAGCCAGTGCCAGCAGGGTGCTGGGAGAGGAGAGAGAAGGCAGCAGTGGTACAAAGAGAGCACTATCCCAAAGATATGCAAGAGCCTATGGGGGCTGTTGAAGGGACAGCAGGATGTCCCCTTAGGCTGCACCTTTCCTATCCTGTCAGAGTGAATCCCACCTACATGCTCTCCTACTCTGAGACGTCACCTGGGAAATTGCCTTAGGTTTAGTGGGAAGCATCTGAAGCATGTTTCCTTGGTGGAATCCTCTTATTCCACTTGGTAGCTGGATTTCTTGTTGCCAGGAATTTCGCACAGAAAAAAAACAAACAGTCACTTTATAAATATGTCAGCTTTCTATGGTATTGAGGTGTCCAGTATATGAAAGTATTTCTAGGAAATATGCCTCTTTTTGTTTGAAGGCACAACATGCCACTTTTCAGGAACTTTTCAGGAAGCAGGAGGAAGATGTTAGAAGCAAGGATAAGGTCCCTAAATAGTCACTTGTAAATAGATATAAATGTGCTATTTATGGGATTCCAGCCATCCAGAAGTGTGTAAACATGAATAACCCACGACTGGATCTGAAGAAATATAAATCATCTCTTCCTACAGCCTCCTGAGAGCTTGAAATTAAAACCCTTATTTGCCTGCCAAAGGCAGGGAAGAGAGGCAACTTCATTACAAACAACATGGGAAGTTGTGGGGTAGGGCCAAATGGAAGTCTTTTGCTTACTTCTGTATTTTCCTACCACTCTTGGTCAGTCTCCTTGAGGAAAATCACAGTATCAAGGAATATACCTTTTTGTTTGGTTGCTTGGGCTTTTAAATTTTATTTAGGGATTGAACTTGCATTAGTTACAGAGGCCTTGATGGACTTGTTTCTGTCTTCCCCTTTCTTTGTCACTTTAGCAAAGACCAGGAATCAGGAGAGCAGTGCTAGAGCCTATGATGCTGCAGTTTCTACAGAAAATGGATTTGTTTGGATTATCATAGAATGATTTGGGTTGAAAGGGATGTTAAACATCATCTACTTCTAACCTGCCTGCCGTGGGCAAGGACACCTTCCACCAGACCAGGTTGCTCAAAGCCCCATCCAGCCTGGCCTAGAACACTTCCAGGTGTTGATGGGGCATCCACAGCTTCTCTGGGCAACCTGTGCCAGTGCCTCACCACCCACATAGGAAAGAATTTCTTCCAAAAATCTTACCTAAACCTCCCATCTTTCAGTTAAAACCATTCCCCCTTGTCCTATCACTACATGTCCTCCTAAAAAGGGGATTATAAATGCAAAGAAAATTTGTCCTGTGCAGGAGGAATGTCAGCTCCACCAAATATGTTCTGCTGAAATTCAGGAGATACTCTGCACATCATGTTTTCATCTCACTCACAATACTCTGCTTTCTCACACTTGCACTGAATTGATGCAGAAATAAAATGAGCCCCAGTTCTTCGTGGCTTTCCTAAGGTGAAATTCTCTCTCTTCTGGCTGTTTTACAATAAAGGTGTACATAAACATATCTCACTCTCATTCCTATTGTATAAAAACATGCTGCTTACAGTTCTGCTCCCTGCATCCTCATCTTCTAGGCAGAAGTACAGGATTAACATGGACAGCCTTTGCTATCTGACTTTCTTTTAAAAATTCAGCACTTCGTATTTTTCTTAAGTGTGGAAAATCCTTAAGAGCAATGCAAGAATCTTGAAGTCTTAAAGAGGCCCAAAAGGGAAAATAGTAAAAGAAAACTAATTAACAGAAAATTTCCAACTTCAGCACTTTACCTGAGATGGTGTTAAGTTGTGGAAGATAATTGGGACAGGCTTGTGGTTCTGTTCTTTTTCTGTTCCTATCAATTGAAATTTGATGGCCCTTGAAAACATTCTGTCCCTCCAAACCCCAGGCTTTTATGGAAAGTGCAAAAATGCACTTCAAACCCTGTGAATCAATATTCAACAGCTGAAAGATATTTCCACCTACCCTCCCTGCACCTGCTCAAACTCATATTTTCAGTCTGTCTCAGTCCTTCATTTCACTTTTCCTCTTGCCAAAAAGTGAGCTAATGTCTTTTGCTGTTCCAGGGCAGGAAGAGAAAAGTGAGTCAACTCTGCATGGCCAAAGTATTTGATGACCACATTTCTTTTTTAGCTGCCCTCATTTACATTGCCTGCCTAAGAAAATGTAGGATGACAGAAATGCTTTACATGCCCAGCCAAGGGCCACTGAATAAAAGTCCTGAAGAGAACAGACTAATACTGGAATAAAAATTAATTCTCATGCCTAAACTTTCCTGCCTGAACCCTGCAGCAGGGAGATTCACAGGTTGGATTGGGTTTGGTTTGGTCCCATGATGCAGCGAGGAGTACTTTCAACAAAATCTTCAACCCATGGAAGCTGGTGTGTCATGTTTCCTTCACTTGAAAATAAGCTTTGTATCATAACTTCCCCAATGGTTCAGACTTCTTGGATATTTGGAATTTTTTTTGCTGATTAGATGTGCATTAGGACTTGCCTGAAGCAGCTGAAAATATTCATATGATGTATTAATAAAGTTAATTTAACATGGTCTATTTGTATGTCATAATGACTTCCTAAAAGCTTTACCTGCTGGCAGAGAAATCTCAGAGGGAATACTACTGTACAGAGGCAGGGAGGGCATTTCTAATTATAAGAACAACTTTCTAAATGTCATTTTCCTAAATCAGCACTCTTATGATTGGTACACAGAGAGAAAGGACTCGTAATTCCCAGCAACCTTATTATCTGTTTCTTTTCTCATGACTTTCTACCTCAGCTATTTGGATTTTTTCCCCAAAATGATAGATACTATGACCCCACCTTTCCTTGACATTTAAAATATACCAAATTAAAACAATGGTAAGGATATTTTGTAGCTTCCCAATTTTATTACCACTAAATGCATCATTAAGTGTAAATTGATCGCAGCAGAGAGCACATTAATTGTGATCACAGTACAGAGTCCTGATTTTCTGCTGATGCCACACTGCTTTCAGGATGAATGAAGCATGACTTCCCAAAAGAACCTCACTAAAACTTCTGTGATGGTCACCTACTTTCAGCTGCAAAAATACCTGTCTTTAGAGAAGATTCTGAAGTTGCATCTACAGTCAGAGGATGCCCCTGATATCTTTTCCCAACCTGACCACTCTCAGTGATATCCCAATCTGAAGTGCTGCTTTCTTTACACATCACACTAAGGAGGTTCCCAGTCAGGCTGAGGTTAAAAGGGATCACTTCCCTCCTCAGGAGAAGCCAGCTCTCAGGACTGAGCTGCTCGTTACTGATGTGCACATGGGAGGGGCAGAAAAGATGCAGCCAGTTTGCTTTTAAAGGACACTCTTTGTCAGAAACCTGTAGCGTTGTCAACAGTATAAAAGAGATGACTCAGGCAGCAGGACGAGATACACTTATCCTATTTACTAACGTAAATAAGTGCAATTTGAACTCAGTCCATTTTCTAACTTTAGAGATCATACTCAGGCTAAGCCCCTGTCCAATACTGTGGTTGGCAAGAAATAATAAAAAGAGCTGGCAAATCCTCCCCAAAGTCAACTCTAACATTTTCTGTGATCATGAACTGAGCCCTGCACTCATATTTTCCCTTTGACAGTGGACTCCCACTGCTCAGAGTGACATTTGGAATCATGCAGTCCATCAGGTCTGTACAGGTAATACTCGAGGAAACCAGCAATGCCACTGTTCTCCAGACAGCAAACCCCACCAAATCAATGAGCAACACTTCCACCTCCCCAGGAATAAACACACAGCTGCAGACCTTCAGTTTTGTCTTATGAGATCTGACTTCTCTGAGCTGATGGCTTTTAACCAGGAACATCAACGTGTTTGTTTGTTTGTACTGAGCTTGTGCTCACACATCCTTTTGCAATTTCCTAAAATAGGGTCTAAAATAGATGTTTAAGAAGTTAACAAAACCTTTCCTTAAATAGTAAACAGATCTGTGTTTTCTTTCAGGGTAGGTTTCTATAAAACCATGTCATGATGGTGCCTTAACTTCTCTAAATTTTGGATTGATATGATGTATGTTATTTTTAAACATGGACAAGTTAAACTGCCTCAGGAGAAGCTTCTGCAGAAATAAACTAAGCTAGCAATAGAAACTTGGAATATTTTGTCTTATATTAATATATATAGGTAAAACAAACCTGGGGTAGAAATAAAATTTACTGTGTAGATACAAGCCCTCTCTGAGACCAGTTTTGCCTAAACACTTGAGCAGAAGTTTGGGCATTGCTGTAACCTTCCAGTTAACTGCTTGAAAGGCTCTCCCATCATTCCATGTTCTATGTGAATACTGAAATTATAGATGCTTTTTAGGTGTGTTGGGATGTATCACTTTTGTTTTCCTCACAGAGGATAGAAAAACTCTGATTTCACAAAAGACCTTTTTCCATTGAAAAATATTTCCAAAATGTAATTACTGACCACCTTTAAAATTGAAACCACCTTTGCAATGTTCTTTGAAATCAGCTGAGGAAAAAGTAGTAGTGATAGGTAATCTCTTCACCTTTATTGCTTCTGTCTCAAAGTTAAGAAACACTTTGAATTTAAGAATTACAGTGAACCATAAAAACTTTTTACACCAAATTGTAAATCCTTCTGCTTTATTACAATAAACACAAGGGTCTGACTTTCTTGGCACAGGTAGTTTTATTGCATCTATTACTAACAACAGATGTCAGCTGGTGAAATCCGAATCCTTCAGAGGGAAAGCTTATATAATTTTCAGTGGGTTTTACTAAAAACTGAGAGTTTGAAAAGCTCAGAGACTATGGTAAATGATCCTTTTATATAGAGAGAGAAACAAAAAATGTATCATCTCTCTTTAACTCTTCTAAGAAATCTTTCTTGAACAGGACATTTTTATATTTTCCAGTCCTAAATCTGACATCAAATTGCTTCTTTCTTTTTTAAATTTTAAGCATTTAAGTCCATCCAACAAAAACATTCAAGGTTTTCACAGTTTTACCTATGTGATTTTTTTTCCCCTTTGCATAAAAGAAAGAAAAGGAAGTAAAGAATCCCAATGTGTAAGTACTTGGCAATCAGCAATACTTGTTTGTTGAAAAAGTGGCTTAAAAGTTTTTGAACATAAAGCAAAATGGCTTTTTGACACTGCAGAGTTTGTCTCTTTCTTTTTTGTCTCTTTCTGAAAGAGATACATTTCTAACCTGTGTGGGGAATGAACTCCTTCAGTTTGAATACCCTTCAAGCCAGGACACACCACAGATGAACACACCCTATGCCCGCCATCTGAGACACCCCCAGTGCAGATCAGGACCTCCCTCCTTCAGGCTTCAAAAGGAACTGGGTTTGTTTCTACTGCCAGCTTTGTGCAGATCTGGGAATAACCTTAAAGCCAAGCTTATCTCACCGAGAGTGTGAATACCCAAGTCTTGCCAACAATGTTATTTCAGGTAATCTTTGGTTTCTTTGGTGTTTTGTTTTGATTTGCGGTGTGGTGCAGTTGACACGGTGGAGGGAAGGGATGGCATCCAGAGGGACTTGGACAGACTTGAGAGGTGGAGCTGAGCAAACTTCATCAAGTTCAGCAAGATCAAGTGCAAGGTCCTGCATGTGGGTCAGGCAAATCCCAAACACGAACACAGGCTGGGAGGAGAATGGATTAAGAAGGACTTGGGGTGTTGGTGGAAGAGAAGCTCAACATGACCCAGCCATGTGCTCTGGCAGCCCAGAAACCAAACGTGTCCTGGGCTGCACCCAGAGCCCCACGAGCAGCAGGTGAGGGAGAGGATTCTGCTCCTCTGCTCTGCTCTGGTGAGACCCCACCTGCAGTGCTGCATCCAGCCCTGGGGTCCACAACAAAAAAAAAGGACTTGGAACTGTTGCAATGAGTCCATATAAGGCCTCAAAGATGATCAGAGGGCTGTAGCACCTCTGCTGTGGAGGCACACTGAGAGCTGGGATTGTTGCGCCTGGAGAAGAGAAGGTTCTGGGGAGACTTTTTAGCACCTTTTAGTACCCAAAGGGGGCTTGCAAGAGGGCTGGAGAGGGACTTTTTACAAGGGCATGGAGTGGTTGGACAAGGGGTAATGGCTTTAAATTAAAAGAAGATGGGGTTATATTAGATATTGGGAAAAAAAGTTGTACTGTGAGGGTGGTGAGGCACTGGAGCAAGCTGCCAAGAGAAGCTGTGGGTGCCCCTTCCCTGGAAGTGTTCAAGGCCAGGTTGGATGAGGCAACGTGGTCTAGGGGAAGGTGTCCCTGTCCATGTCAGGGGAGTTGGAACTCAATGACATTTAAGGTCCCCTCCAACACAAACCATTCCATGATTCTGTGGCTCTGTGATCTGCCCAGTACATTCAGAGGAGGATCATGAGCACTGCAGTTAATCGTGGCCTACTTCAGTGTGAGATGAAATCACCCAGAGTTACATAAAATAAATTTTATTCAAAACTGGAGTCCAAAATGTCTAGAAGGGAGATGAAGGGCTTCATTCCCCTGTCTCTGCATGGCCATTTCAAATCCATTCAATTCCAGACCCTGAAAAGCAGTCTCCACTAATAGGCTTTCAAGTATATCTGTACCTTTTTTTTTCAGTTTGGGTGCTTTTTTCCCATAGTGCTACAAATTGTTAAGATGTTCAATGCATAGTCCTCATCCACTTGTAATCTGCCTGTTACAGGAGAAATAGAGGGCAGAATTGTTCCTGACCCTGTTGTTCAGAGATCTCTGCCTTTTCGAATACTAAGAAAGAAATATGCTGTAAATTACATACTGCATAGTGGCCAGAAAGAGCATGCAGTTATATAATCAGCCAAAATAGGACTGTAAGAAGGTATCAGACTGCATCTAACTTTTATTGAAACACCAAAGTGATCTGAAGCCTCATATTGCCAGGGGTATCTTTCAGACCAAATACATGCTACACCCTGTAAAAATTAAGCTACTCGTTATAAACTTAATCTACTGTCTGAATGGCAAAATTGAAAAGCACTCAAGCATTAAACTGCTCTTCTTAAAGGAAAAATAATAAAGCAATATGGGTAATATATAAATAGCTTTAAAGATTGCTGTGAGCAGGATAGCTGGGCTGAGCATTTCAGTGAAAATTGTAATGTATTATGGCTCTCTGTAAAGGTGAATGTGTTCAATATGCTGCTTTTGCCACTGACTGGTTTGCAACCATTATTGGCTTTGTGGAGAATCCAATGTATCTTATTTATTTATTTATTTATTTATTTATTTTAATTTAAGAAATTTGAGTTTGTCAATGTGAAGTCTGTTTGGGAACATATTAACTCCTCCCTAAAACACATAGCCTGCTTGAATGCAAAGTTAGCTAATGCCTAGTAATAAACACTTTGTTGTTGTTGTTTATTAGCAAAAGATCTTTAATAGGTTAACTCTATTCTAATTCATTCTATTAATGAAGTGGGCCTTGGCTATGGGGCTCAGAAAGAGTCAGTGTATATACTGAGAAGAGAAAAAAGCATACCTGTATTTTTCCATGTACCAGACTGAAATCTGACGTGGTACAATAACTCAGAAATATTAAAACACTATATCTAAAAACCTAGATCTCCAAATTCTTTCATCATGCTTGATAAGATGTACAACATTTGTGTGACACCTTGACTTTCAATATGCAAAACTTCATCAAATGATCAGTTATTAATTTTAGTGAGAATTTTTATGCTGAATGATGCTCAAATTCTTAAAATGGGGCAGTCTAAATGTGGCTGTGGGCCTGGCTACAGGCTAGGCTGTGGAGTATTTACTCAGCTGAAGTCCACCTTATCCCTGGTGGGACTTCATGAACTTCAGGCAGTTGAATCAGTCATTTACCAAAGGTACTTTGCAGAATCAGTTAGCTGTGCATATCAATTTTTGAGATGTCTATTTGGGATCTTAATCACTATGTGATTAAGATAACATTATTCTGCAAACAGTTCTTCAGCATGCATGTGCTCACCATTGAAGTACTTTGCTGAATAGTGAGGAGAGAGAAAAAAAAAGGGATTGGAATCTGGCTGTTGCCATTTTTCTCAATGGAAAAGGTTGGTAACCATTTGCATTTAAAAACTATGGCTATGCTTTTTGCCTCAAACTTTGCAGGAGAGGAAATTCTGCAGATGAGGAAAATGGGTTGTCATGAACTGACTAACTTAGACCATAAAGAGATTACAATGCAGCTAAGGTTCTAATCCACGTCTTCTCAGATGGAATGATAGGATAAGATTCTTGAGCTCAGAGACAAAAAGCAAAAGAAACAAAAAGAGAGTTGCTTGCCATTATTGACACAGTTTTCCAGCACAACTTTCTGGGTCTGTGAATAGCATGATTCAGCCTTGCACTCTGAGTCTGACCTGAGAGAAGTGTTGTATCGCTATAGTCAAACCTTTTGCCTTCAGAGACAGGTTAACTGACCGTGTGCTTGTTCCTGCCATGTTGCAAATGCCTTGTAACTTAAAAAAGAATCCTTTTTCTTTCAAAGGAGCAGAGAAACCACTTCCTATGTTTAAGTTGTTTTCACAGCTCTGGCTACTCAGTCTATTTGTAAATAGTGTAAACTGAGAGAATGCTTTTGCAGATGTGAGCTCCACTGGTGTGACAGAGGAAATCTGCAGGAGAAATCCAACGAGGCTGAACTTCAACTAAAAGCCCCAGATTGTGGATCTTACTGTGTCCAGTTCTGGGCTTCTCAGTACAAGAGAGACATGGAGCTCCTGGAGCAGGTCCAAAGATGATGAAGGGACTGGAGCATCTCTTTTACAAGGAAAGGCTGAGGGAACTGAGCCTGTTCAACTTCTAAAATAGATGACTTAGAGGGGACCTGATCAGTGTCTATCAGTATCTGAAGCGAGCTGTCAGAGGATGGACCAGGCTCTGCTCGGTGGTGCCCAGCAATAGGACAAGAGGCAATGGGCAGAAACTGATGCACAGGAAGTTGCACCTGAATATGAAGAAGAACTTTGCTCTGCAGATGACCATGTACAGGAACACATTGCCCAAAAAGGGTGCAGAGTCTCTCCCTCACTGTCTGGACACAATTTTGTGCCATGTGCTCTGGAATGACCCTGCTTGAGCAGGGAGGTTGGACAGATGACTCTTTGTGGTCCCTTCCAACCTTACCCATTCTGTGATTTTGTGACTGTTTTCCTTTTTCCTCTTAGTTTTGATTATGTTTGCACCTTTCCAATATGTTCTATGTTGAAACAAACCCAGAAATTTCTGTGTGAAGTTCTTTCACTTTCCACACTTCACCTCCTAACACATCTCACCATGTGCAGTTATGGGTAGGGATGTTGATGTCAAACCCAGACCAGGTTTGCTCAAACAAAACCTTTTATTCTGGGTCAGCACTTCTGAGCTTGAAGCTTATTCCCAGCTAAGGCAAAGTTGAGTGTCATGTATTTCTTTAAAAACAATGTTTTTCTCTTTCTATTAACCACAGACATTTCCCCCCATTATCTGGAATTTATGTTAATTTTGGCCTGATTAAGCACCTGATTAAGTCATTTACCATTCACTATCATTATGTTCAGTTGGTCCCATGGAGAGGGGAATGATCAGGCACTGCAATTAAGCAGAGTTCACTGCAATATATTCAACACGAATGGAGACAAAAGAGGACAATTTCACATGTGAGGATACATTTCCCAAATTGTTGCTGAAAATCACATCTATTTTTTTTGAGACAGGCATTGCAGCTTCCTTCATCCAAGTTCCATAATGCTCTGGCATTATTATCTGTGAGACAATAGTTGCTGAGGTGACATTTTGCTGCAGATGTGCTGTCTCCCAAATCTCTTAGAAGAGGCTTTGTTTTCTTCTTTGAAAGGGGAAGGAGACATCAAGGCTTAGCAGAGTCCTTAAAGAAGTTTGACAAGAAAGTATGTGGTGGGCGAGATAACAAGACTACAGGCTGATATGTGCAGAGAAAAATGGGATGAAGCCACAAAGTATTTCTGAAAAACTCTCTTTAAATTTTATTTAAAGTATCTTTGCATGATTGTTTCTCTGAGTTCAGCTCCAGCTACAAAAATTTTAGGAGACCAAAACCATAAACAGGTCCAACATGATGCTAATATGAGCTGATGCCTTTATGAGCTGCATAAATGCATAAACATATATGAAAAATACTGTGAAAGTCCAGTTCCCTACAGTCCTATCAAATTCTAGACATATGACAGAGCACCTTTTCAGAATTAACAAATAACTCAAGCAGTTCTAGGGAAACTTGGAAGAGGAGAAGTGGGAAGATAATAAAGTGTTTTTCCCACCCTCATGTTAAACATAAAATTACAAGAAGAAAATCTTGGAAGGGATACCTCTAGATCATCTACCTGGTCCTGCTCAAATCCAGGTCAATTTCAAAGGTTCTAAAAGGTTTCTGAGGGGTTTTTTCACTTGAGTTTCAAATAACTCCAAGGATGGAGATCCTACAGCCTCCCTGGGCCCCTGTTCCACTGTTTATATTTCCTGTCCTACAACTTGTGCCAGTCATCCAATTATCTTTTTTGTTCACCTCTGAGAAGTTCTGTCTCTGGCTGCTTACATCCATCCTTCAGACAGAGGACACCAGGTACCTCCTTAGCCTTTTCTCCAGGATAACCTCTGCTACATCATGTGTTGCATCCCCTTAACCTACCTGGCTTCTCTCTGCTAGATTCTCCTATGTTTGTCAGACTCTCTTCTGTACTGAGGTCCCAAAATGGGATTAATTTTACCAGAGGGGTCCTCCCATTAACCTGAATTCTTCTGTTTGTTCTTCTCTGAACTGGTCCCTGAGCAGTAGATGAATCATTATCAAGAATCTTTCAAGGAGAACATTTGACTGAGAAACAAGATACTGCCAAATTATAAGATAAATCTCAATAAGATCAGTGAGATCTGAATCAGAGCCTTGTCTCACTACTCCAGTGTTATGGCAGACAGACACAAAACAAGAAATAAGACAATATTCTCCACCGTTTCCCCACTGTTCATGACCTCTCTCAAACTCAAAACACAATAAAAGTGCTTATTGGTTTCATCAGAACTGTCTGAACTCCTTGAGGGCTGAATGCCCTCACATTGGGTCCAGAAAAGGTGGCAGAGAGCTTGTCCATAATTTTTATAAATGCTCCAAAACGGAAAAGCCAGGACTTTCCTGCTTCATGACTGACTCTCCAGGCATCAGCTTTCTCACAGGTTATTGCAAAGGTGCCGATGCATCCTCTCTACTCATCTCACACAGGCTTTAGCAAATCTGGTTGAGAGATCCTGGGAATTATTCAGTGACAGAGAGAAAGAGCATGTGACAGGAGAGTACTCGGACTCTGCCTAGGACAGGGCAAGAACCAGCAGCGTGCTTTTCATTCCTGCCAGGAATGAGGGACAGCAGCTTTTGGATACCAAAGTTCAGGGAAAAGCACTTCACCTGCTGGCTGTGGTTCCACCCTCAGCAGTGTCTCACTGGTGTATGAAGAGCCACAGGACAGAGATGCCCGTGCTGGAGCAGATTTGCCAAATATCCAGGGCAAGAACTCACCCCTGAACCATCAGATATCTATGCCAGGAGCTGAGAGGGCCTTTGTTGCCACATCCATCCTGGCTCCTTTTTGCTGAGAGAACATTGTCCCTGTTAATACAGACCTCTGCTCAGCTATCAGTAATTTAGAGCCAGACCTTCCCCTCAGAAGTTTCCCATCATCTGTCCTGGTGTAGGGAGATTTCATCTCTCCTTAGCATCAGGAGCAGCTTTTTCTGTCCATCTGCGTCAAAGAGCACCAGGGAGCTGCTGTGCTGATTTGGGATCCATCAGTTTTGGGGGCACTGAGCCACGCTGTGCCTGCTAGAGGGTTGCACTGGCATGAAAAGGGTGTCAGGAGTGGTTGGATTCTGGCCTGACAGATTCTCCAGTGGACTTAGGTTCATAACTTATAACTTTACTATTCCCAAAGTGACAGGTAGTGGAAGCTTGGTGTTCTGCTCTCCTTCAGACTGTGGATGTGTTAACATTTGTATGTGGGTTTTCTTGAAACCAAAACCAATTCTATATGGGAAATCTGCATTTCTTTGTTGGTTTTATTTTCAAATGACAGTAGAGTAAGACAATGTCTCATTAGTGTGTTCCCTGGTTGAGGAAGAATTGCCAGGGAATTTCACAGTGAAATTCCAGCTCATTTTAAGTGGACAATATGATACAAATGTTGTTTTAATAATGTTATCAAACTAGGACTTTTTTTCATTTTATTTTATATTATTACAAAATTGAGAAGGTGGCACTTCCTAGGGCTGAAACAGGGGTTGGATTCTCCTACAATAGAAAGGAGCTCCTAATGACTTTGCATTACCTAGCATAAGAAGAAAGTTTTACCTCTCCCATTCAACACTGTATTTCTCTGGTGTCTATTGTGGAGTGGTCCTTGAGGTGTCCAAGATGAAGGAAGCACACCCTGTCTGCCTGCAGAAGTTGATTAATTTACCAGCAACCAAGACACATTAAAAAAAAAAATGGAAAGAAATATTTTGACTTGCAGTGATGCATACAGAGAAGATTGTGGTGTTTCTTTTTCCTAAAGATATTTTCTTTACCTAAAGCTTCCATAGATTTGAACTTGTTTCCAAATAACCTCCAATATAGATGCATTGAAATTTTGAAAAATTTGAAGATGCTGATCAGTTTAAAGCATAGGAAATTATCAGTTCCCAGATTTTCCAAGACTTTTGCTGTGACCTTACCCTCTCTCTGCCTCAACCCTGTAAAATCATTTTATTGCCTTTATTTTTGAGTCTTTTTTCTATTTAGGTCTTCAGTGCAGATGTTGCTCTGTCTTTTTACAATACCCTGGAAAACAATACCCTGAGCTCAGCTCATCCCATTAAATAAATCACAGCAACCATTTTCCATCCAGTCATTAATACACAGCATTTTCTTTCCTCCTTGTTAACTGGCTGTCTTTCTTTCTGAGCTAAGAACCCTTTTCTTCATTTTTCTCTTGCAACAGTTTGCAGATAATGTAATTTGAATTTTTTTTCCAAGATGGAAAAGCAAAGAAAGACAAATTTGTTACCATACCTCAGCAAGACTCCCTTTAAGAACTGGATGATACAAACAAACCGGAAAGACAAATGTAAATGTTGTTCCAATTAAGTGGAACCCAGGATGTCTCCGTGGGTGCATTATAGGTTGCAGTGGAGGTGGTAATGTTGAGGAGGTAGCTAGGAATAGCCTTTAGCATTAAAAATTTAAGCCTGCAACTCATTCACAGCTGTGACTGTGCATGCAGTGGGAGAGAAATGGCACAACTGAAAACAGAATCGGTATGTGTCTGCCAAACTTACCCCAAGGAAGAGGAAATTTAACCCCAGTGTTCCCAGTAAGAGTGAGAGTTTGCTGCAAAGTTTGTCAGAGCCGTCTGAGGGCAAAGGAAGAAAGAGCAGAGGCTGGTGGAGGATCAGGAGTAACTACCACTCAGTGCTGCACAGGGCTGACAGTCAGAGCACCCACAGCTACAGGTCCGCCTGTCTGAAGGTCAAGGTGGACCTGTAGCTGTGGGTGACAGTCAGTTGTACTTGTGCACAGCTGCTTGTGGGTGCCAGTCCACAGAAGGCCTTCCCGGGTTAAACAAAAAATGAAATAATACAATAAAATTTTGTAGCTTGGGTAATTGAGAGACAAAGCCTCGTTTTACTAGGAGAGAATTTCAGGGGGAACCATCTTCCCTGCTTTAAAATTAGATGTTGAAACTCATCACTTGCAGGACCTCCCACATGGATTCAAACAAGTGACTTAACTTCTTGTTCTGTGCTTTGCTAGGTGACTCTACTCTTCTTGGGAAAGCAGTGCTGTTCCTGATCTTATTCATAATTATCCATTGCTTCATGCATTTCTCCACCATGTATGGCATTTAGTCTTGATGGCCTTCTTTTATCTGTGTTTAGTTTATATGGTAGAGAAGGCCATATCCTACAGATCATATCCTACTATCCTGATCTGTAATTTTCAGGTAGAACATTTGTCTTTCCAGAGGAATACCAGAGATATCATGTCTATGTTTGTAGCCCATATTTGGCTTATTTCTTAACAGGAAAGAGTCACCAATCTTTCCTTGAAAAGACAAAAGAGGCCCTGCAATTTCTTTGGTCAGATCAGACACGTCTGTTTCTGAAATCGAGATGTGGATCAGCTCCAGATTTGATGTGAAGGGAGGGGGAAAGAGCACAGACTCATCTCTGCCTCTTGTTAAGATGACAGCCATTGATAGGGACTGTGATAATTAAGGAGAAGGTTATCTGTAGGATTCTGCAGTCTCCAGGAATACAAACCCTGCAAGGCATATGTCTTTCCTGTTATGTTGACAGGAAACCCTGCTGGGTGGGATGCTGAGAAATACCTGATATGCTGAAAATACTGGACAGCAGTGGTGCTGTCCTGCCCTGAAAGGCAGAGGAGAGAAGCTACACCTGTACACTTGATAGCTGATGAGGCAGTGGGTTTCTCATTTGGGCAAGAAGATCCCAGCTCCAAGAAGGGAGGAGAGGGAAAGGGCTGTCCCTTTATTTGGGTGTGTGGGAGATGGACTGGGCCTGGCTCTAAAGGCTGCTTGTCAAACTGACTCTTTACAGCATATCCTAAGACTCATCTGTCTCTGAAATCTCCTTAAAGGAGATGGATTCATCTCTGATTTTGCCTTCTCCTAGGCTATATTTACACATACATTCAGGTTGGAGAAAGCTGCACTACTGATGAGCCCTTGTGTACTGTGGTGCCTTGTGTTTTTCCATTTAGGATATTGTAAAGTCTGGCTCTCAGTGGAGCTCTCAGATAAGCTACCCTCATTCTATTGCTGTTCTTACTCTTTTGTCTGTGGATCTCTACTGTGTATTCCAGCTGATGTGAACATTTCAATAAAGTACCAGCTCAGATAGGCAAAAGCATTGAGCTACCAATGTTGTCATGAGCTGGGTGCACTCACTGTGGTGAAGCAGTCTCTCATCAGAGGGAATAAACCACAGCCAGAGGAGGTGGGAGGAAGTGTTCAAGCATCTGAATGCACATAGGGATGAACCCTGGCTTACAGTGTCCCTCCACCAGAAACTACCTGAAAGACCATAGTGACAGAAATTCCACAGAGCCTTTGGTTACATTTTAAAAATCAATGGGATGGCAAAACTATAAAAACAGAGTGTCAAACAGCCCTATGGACTCCCTGTCTTGCACTCAGCTCTGAAGAAAATCTAGACAGCAGATGAACCCAGTTTAGAGAATATCTAGATTGTCAGAGCACTGGTACCTACCCAAAACATTCCTTCAATTTAGCTCTGCAAATAAGAAATATTTCTGCCAGAGTCAGCAAACTAAACTGATAATTAAAATAAGGGGTAGCCAAACTTCATGGCTGAATTTGTTGCAAGTGTTAGCTGGGCACAGAAGCTGAAGCAAAAGTAACTGAAGCACTGTTGGAAAGAGCCCAGACTGGAATGAGGACATGTCTACACGTTCTCAGTGTCTATTTCTTACCATGATACAACAGCAGTGGGTGACTTTTTGTATCTCGTGTTAAAGGTTTTCTTAGAAACCTTACCTTGTGGTATTCTCAGGGTAGCCAGCTCCCCTTCAATTCAGCCTGAAGCTTTACATCACTGAAAACAAGCACAAACATTGGAGACCTTGCTCTGTACTTTCCCAGTCCAGTTCTTGCAGTGGTCTACATTTTATTTTTCTCATTGTTCACACATGATTCATCTTCAACAAAATTAAAGATTTAGGCTGTTTCACAAGGCTGCTGGGTGACCAGGATATTTATTTAGCTCTTTTTACTTTCGAGTGGCTGCCATGACATGTGCACTCAAAAGTACTACACAGCCACTACAGAAAGGCTCTGTCCCTGCCTCTCCACAGCAAATACCTCCCTAGCCATTCTGGCAGCAGTCAGAGTTATTTGCAGATCACAAAGCCACAAACACTGCCAGGCAGTCTCCACCTCACATCCAGACTACAAGGACCACCCTGTCCCACCCTGTAGGAGAAGGGTATTCAGACCCCAGGGAAAGTGGAAGCAGCATCATGGAAAAGTTAAGTTGCTCTTCCTCGGGCTTTCAGATCCCTCAGCTCAGGTCTTGAATTGCAGACATTTGCCTGAAGCCAGGTACACAAGTTTTACCTATAAAAATTGGGGGACAGAAAGCACACTTTTGAGTGCATGTTGGCTTAGGGATCTAGATATGATTCTGGATTAAAATGTATCCTCAGCTAAACATTAATAAATTACTTGATCCCAGATGTCATTGGACTGCTTGGCTGCAGGGGTAGGTATTTAAATAGGTATTTTGGAGAAGAGAATTAAGCCTTAGCACTCTTTGTGGGAGGTGATACCCTGCAAAGCCAGTTGAGAGAGGGACCAGCTTAGGATCCTTAAATTAGAAAAAGTGCAAAGCCCACTCCAGAGTAAGGCTGACTGAAAAAGGAAGGACAGAATCAATATTTGTGATCAAAAAGTGAGAAGCTCTCTATATCTCAGTATGAGGAGAATGAATCTCTCAAATCTTCACATGGGATACAAGCCTGAAGGGGTTTTAAAGGATTTCACATTTGCAAGTCCACAAAAAGCTTTGAAAAGTGTTATATTTACTTCCACAAAAAATCTTGCAACTTTTGCAGCTGACAGCCATATTCAGGTATTTAGTGCACATTTTTAACTTCCAAAATTAACAAAAAAGAAGTGAGGACGCTCTCTGCCTTTACAGGTATGAATATTAACCCACAGGCATGTCTTGAGCCCTGAATGAAAATACTGGCCTGTGTTTTAAGTGCACTGCTTTTACTTACAAATGTAGGTTTTTTTAATATATATGGGGAAATTCAAACCAAGGAAGATGTAAAAGGTGGCTAATGCTCTTCAGCAAGTTACTGTAACAAAGTCCCAGGGACTGACTTTCACTCCAGTTTAGTTATTTTTGAATTTATAACACTGATACTCAAAGAAAAATTGGGGTGAAAGTAGCTCTTTTTAACATGGTAAAGCAACCTGGATCCATTTGTCCGAAACTTCACCAGGTGAGAGCACTTCTGATCTTTTATACCAAGCCTTACATGATTGTGGCTTTGACTTCAGTACAGACACTTCTGACTTTGAAGAAAATGAGACCAGAATTAGATCCATGATGTTCCCCAGGATAGCAACAACCCATGTGGCAGGAATGGTGCATTCTTGCTTCACAAAAATTCATCCCTCCTCCAGCCTGTACCCTGACATTGCTTTGTTTGATCAGTTCTCTGGTTAACATTACTTTGCTTTCTTCCTTAAAACTGCATTTCCACAGTGGATTCCTGAGCTTGGATGTCAAGAAAAGAACTTCAGCCTTTCCTGGAGGAAAGCTGCAGCTGGAGTCCCATAAGTGACAGCTGCAGCATTTGTTCCTTAGTGTGTGACATTTTTAAACAAATTTTAAAAAAATCCAAACCAAAGGAAAAGACTTTGCCTTGAAGGCAAAAATTTCTCAAGTGCACAGCTGGTAAATTATTTTATTCATCAAGGGACACTGTCCTGCTTTCATGGTTTCGCTCAGGCACTGCACTGGATATTTGATGGCTCCTGCTCAAGACTTCTCTTCATAAAGGGCACCACTTTTAAAGTGCTCATGGCTCTGCACAACGTCAGAGTGAAGATCCTTCTTGGTGATCTAAGGGCCTAAATGTCCTTCCCTTGCATATTCAGAAATGCTTTTGAGTGATGCAAATGTCCCTGAGTATATGGGGTTTGACTGATTTTTCCCCTGATGACTGCTGGGGGTCACATTCCCAGCACAGCTTCCAGTCCAATCTGAAATCTGCCCTTCCATCAGCTGCAAGAGCCTTCCCACTGCTTGGCCAAAAGCTTTTCAACATTGTGGTTTTATTTCTAAATTTGTTGTAAATGCTGCAGCCATTTGAAACCCACCCTCTAACGTGGATACGTCTTTTTGTTCCAGGTAGCTGAGGAGAAACATGGAACCCATGGCGAAATTGAGAGGATGGAAGATAAATCCTATCTTTTTGCTTGAGTTTAAAAACCCAAGAAAGAGAGGGGAAGACTATATTCAGCATCACTTCTAATGCATCAAAATTATATTGGAAGCATATTTTTCACTTTAATACAAATTTAAAATAAAGTTAATCTTCTTCAAATTGAAAAAGCTATTTCTTTTTAACAAGTTTATTTATTAACTATTTTTATGTTTTTTTCTGCTGTGCTGTACTTGTGAAACTGCCTTGTGAAACTGGTATTTTACTTTGCAGAAACATCCCTCAGGAAATGAGATAGACCAGTGAACTTCTGGCACCTCACTAAGCAAAGCAATTAAGTAGAAATAAAATACAGATAAAACAAAACATAGTTTACAGAGAATGATCAGTGTCATCTGGTCTCAAAGTTACTCTACTAAATGAAGATTACAGCTTTATAAACAACTGATTAAATGCTACAATAGCAGTTAATATGGTTCTTCCCTAAAGCCCATGATGGTGACAATAAGGTATTTATCCTATTACAGCAATATTACACACCCTCTTCCTAGTAGAACTGTGACAACCATGTCAAAATAGATGCTCACTGGCATGAAGAGAAGGACAGGAAAAGAACTGGAGAGAAGAGATTTGTCCAGCAGATAAGTGAAAAATTCAGCCTTCTGGAGACTGCTGTAGCTGGTGGTAACAGAGTCCTAAGAAGTTTATCACTCTGGTGATAAAAGTATCAATATCACAGTTTTATGAGTGATAGTTCAGAGGCTGAAACATCAATGTCAATATTTATATGCTTGGAAAGAGAAATGTAATGTATAATGTAAGTTACAGGATCTTTTCAGCTCTACTAGAATTTAGTTTTGAGAGGAATCTGATAGACTTTGGGGATTAGAGGGAAAATAAATTAGACATCTATTAAAAAATTTGCTTTAGAGTTGTTATGAGGCTGGCATATTTTTCACACAATACATGTGTGGAAATGTTTTAAATATTTATTGGTTTGATATTTGAGAAACACTATCCCTTAGAAAGCTGTTCAGTTTAGAACGAAAGGGATGATTAAATTTGGTGTGAGATTGAAGTAGAGGTATCCTTGATTGTTGTAACAGCTCCATAATGATAATTTCTGGAGAGGAAGGAATGGTTTCCCATGGCCACCTTGACCAAATTTCTGAGAATCCTAGAAATAAAAATCAGGATTGTTTTTTTTTTCCATCAGGCCTTGAGTTTATAATGGGGCATCCAGAGGTGGAAATTGTTCCACCTAAATATCCTCCCTTAAATAAATAAATAAATATCCTATGTCTTACTCTAAAGGATATGGTTCTGGCTTGTGTCAATAACAAGTAACCAGAGTAAATGGCCAGGGCCCAGAGCCAGGATTGCAGTTCCCCTGACCCACACCAGAAACAGGGAAAATGAATGAAATGTCTCTGAGGGGAGCCAGCTGAGCATGAAATGGTTCTGCTGACATGGAGTGAAGCCAAGGAAAGCCTTCCTATGACTTTGCTGAGAGCTTTGCCAACCTCAGATTGCTGTGAGATATACTTGAGACATTGTTCCACAGGCTTCCCTTGTAAATTGTCGACTGACTCCCCCTCCAGAATGAAATAGCTGGGACTCATTCCTGCCAGTAGGCCAGTAGAACTCTGTGGCTTCACTTGCTGTTGTAAATTAAACATGACCAGGACAGTTTTCTAGAGCTGAGGCAGAATTGTGAGGAGAGGTGCACATCTGACCCTCTCTTATTCCCCAGGAACAGACTGGCTCATTGGGAAAACATGCAGGCTTCCTACTGGGAGTGGTACCCGGCTTGTGCTTGGTCAGGAATTTTCTGGGACAATGAGTGCACTGGAAGGGTGATCCCACTTTAAGAACTGGGTAAGATCCCTCCTTCTCCATCCTGGAAAGCATCCGAGGCAAATATTGGCTGAAAAGGTCTTGTCATGAGCTCTCTGTGCCCTACAGAGGACAGGAAAGCATCACTCTGCTGCCCAGCACTGACCTGTTAAGGGCAGGAGGCACATTTGTTCCACAGCAGAGCTCATTCACTGCCACATGCCTCCAATGCACTGTGGCATCTTGTGACTCCCACTTTGTGCCTGTGCAGTGTGAAGAAATGGGATCCTCTGAGACAGGTTCATTCCATTTTGACAAGGAAAACACATTGCACAATCAGTATCTCGGTCTCTCTGCTTGTCACAGTGACTTTTCACACTCTTCAGTTGCTGTCTGCCCTGAAAAGTGCTGCAGGTGGCTCCTCACAGATGTCTGTGACAGTGACAGATGAGAAGCTTCTTCACTGTTTTGATATGAAATGAGCCTTGCATATGCCTCCTGTTAAACATGAACCTAAACAGCAGGATTAATAACAGTAGCAATTGAAACACTCATCTGTCTATGATTTTATTTCAGTCATGATCCTGTTAGTATTGAAATAAATCAGATGTGTCTGCTAAGTCCAGATGAAATTCAGGCAACTTCTTTAGCAGCATAAGTAATGATATTTGGAACCTGGTTTAGAGGCTGTCTCTAATGAAACTATAAGCACAGACAATGGGGAGTAGGTAAAATTTAGATGCATAAGTCTAAACCTCTTCCTCTCAAGACTGCTTCACTCTTTGCTTTCCCTGTTCATATACTTCTGTTGTATTTCTGTGTTTCATTCTGTGCAGGACTGACCAGATCCACAGACTACACAGCACCCTGTCTACCTGCCCTGAAGCATCTGACAAGACACTTTCCCTGAAAGTCCAGTTTATGATTTCACATGGATTTAGCTGCACCATCTCAGCTAGGTATGTGGATCTTCTGTCTAGCAGTTGGTAAAAGAAGGAAAAGAAGTAATTCCATAAGTTATGGACATGGGAGAAAATATATGAACAGTTTTAGGTGACAGGGAGAGCCCTAAACTTTAGGATGCAAGGAGACTCATGTATTCCTTTCTGTAAAGTAGTTTCCATGTAATTCTAGAATCATAGACTTACACAAGTCTGGAAGGGACATTGGGATGTCATCTAGTTCATCCTTTGCTCCATGCAGTGTCAACTTCAGGGTTAGTTCAGGTTGCTCAGGGCACTGTCCAGTTGAGTTTGCAGTATCTCCAAATACAGCAATACCATGACTTCCTGGGGGTTGTTCCTGCAAAAGAGAACAGCTTCAACAGGAGGAATGGAAACCTCTCTCCTCCCCACACACAAATAATATGGATTATATTCTTGGAGGTGTCTGTGAATTGCTCTATGCAGCTGTGAGAGTGGGACCAGCTCTCCCACAAGGTGTGCTCCGGGGTATCACCCCAACTGCATTAGAAGCTTTCCATTGGTAAGTCACAATTTTTCATTAGAAAGACAGAAGAGGTATTGTGGTGAAGAAGGACTGGAGTAATTTAGAAAAGAGGGAATGTAGCTTGGATAAGCATCCATCTCTGGAGGAGAGACAAGAGTTAGTTACTGTGGGCCCTTTTTTCCAGCATTTTGCTCTCCATTGAGATGTCCTGGATTGACACAACAGTTGCTCCCCACAGGATGCTATGTGGATAGACCAGGCACCTGTCCCCAGGTTCTGGATTGCATTCTAGTAGAAAAATCCTGGAAGAAGGAATGTCTCTGATCCAGTTTTATAGTCTTCATCCCTTTGGGCCTAATCCTAAGAGAGTAACTCACTGTGCTGTGAATTGATTACAGAGCTGGGGATGAAATGCAGAGGCTCTGTCTCTTCAGTGCTGAGCAATGAACCATTACTCCTCTGGGTCAGGCAATGAACTAGCTGGAAAAGCTTTCAAATCTCTGAGCATGATTAATAGACCTAAAGCTCCAGACTGGAGCCAGATGGAGAACATACATGCTTCTGCTTTTTCTGTTTGCATATGTACAGGTGCTGCTCTCAAGGCGCTTGTCAGCTGCCTGCGTTCAGGGAGCTGACAGATCCACTGCAGCACTGCTCAGCTAAGTGTGCAAACATAAAGTGGAGATTAACCAAAATAGCCCTTTAACAACACCATCAGTGGAGTGATCACACTGACTGACAGCAGGGACTGGGGAGGGTTAAATATGTATGCAAAGAGAATTTTTATTGCACCCTTTGCAGGTGTTTCCATTCACAGAAAGAAATTCAGGTGCACACTGTGCTGCCCAGTCACACATTTCTGTCGCTGATCCGACTCCCTGTCAGACACCACACATGAATTCCTGGCAACTGACTAACTGCTAGTGCCAACCTCCTCAGAATTTACTGCACAATGGTTTGATTTACCATGTTTCTAAACCTATATCTCCTCTGCTTTTTCAAGCCTGCCCTGGTGAATTCTGAACCAGACTGAGACATACTGAAATACTGTAACACTTGTGGTGGGTTGACCTTGGCTGGACACCACGTGCCCACCAAAGCCACTCTGTCACTTCTCTCCTGAGCTGGACAGGGGAGAGAAAACAATGAAAAGGCTTGTGAGTCAAGATAAGGGTAGGGAGAGATCACTCACCAGTTACCATCACGAATGAAACAGACTCGGCTCAGGGAAATTAGTTTAATTTATTAACAATCAAAACAGAATAGGGTTATGAGAGATAAAACCAAGTCTTAAAACACCTTTCCCCTCACCCCTCACTTCTTCCTGGGCTCAGCTTTGCCCCTGCATTGTCTCCCATCTCCCCCTCTGCAGTGCAGGAGGATGGGTATCAGGGACTGTGGTCAGTTCATCACACGTTGTCTCTGACACTCCTTCCTTCTCATGGGAAGGATTCCTCACACTCTTTCCCTGCTCCATCATAGAGTCCCTCCCATGGGAGACAGTCCTTCAGGGACAAGCTTATCCAGCATGGGTCCCTCTTGGGGTCACAAGTCCTGGCAGTAAACTTGTTCCAGTGTGGGATCCTCTCTCCATGGGTTCACAGACCCTGCGAGAAGTCTGCCAGTCAGAGGCTTCCTGTGGAGTCACAGCCTCCTTTGGGCATCTCCCACTCCAGTGTGGGGTCCTGCAGGGGCTGCAGGTGGATCTCTGCTCCCCCGTGGACCCCCATGGGCTGCAGGGGCAC
>VZTH01005792.1:174329-214801 GCA_013397815.1 Aleadryas rufinucha
TTTTCATTAGAAAGACAGAAGAGGTATTGTGGTGAAGAAGGACTGGAGTAATTTAGAAAAGAGGGAATGTAGCTTGGATAAGCATCCATCTCTGGAGGAGAGACAAGAGTTAGTTACTGTGGGCCCTTTTTTCCAGCATTTTGCTCTCCATTGAGATGTCCTGGATTGACACAACAGTTGCTCCCCACAGGATGCTATGTGGATAGACCAGGCACCTGTCCCCAGGTTCTGGATTGCATTCTAGTAGAAAAATCCTGGAAGAAGGAATGTCTCTGATCCAGTTTTATAGTCTTCATCCCTTTGGGCCTAATCCTAAGAGAGTAACTCACTGTGCTGTGAATTGATTACAGAGCTGGGGATGAAATGCAGAGGCTCTGTCTCTTCAGTGCTGAGCAATGAACCATTACTCCTCTGGGTCAGGCAATGAACTAGCTGGAAAAGCTTTCAAATCTCTGAGCATGATTAATAGACCTAAAGCTCCAGACTGGAGCCAGATGGAGAACATACATGCTTCTGCTTTTTCTGTTTGCATATGTACAGGTGCTGCTCTCAAGGCGCTTGTCAGCTGCCTGCGTTCAGGGAGCTGACAGATCCACTGCAGCACTGCTCAGCTAAGTGTGCAAACATAAAGTGGAGATTAACCAAAATAGCCCTTTAACAACACCATCAGTGGAGTGATCACACTGACTGACAGCAGGGACTGGGGAGGGTTAAATATGTATGCAAAGAGAATTTTTATTGCACCCTTTGCAGGTGTTTCCATTCACAGAAAGAAATTCAGGTGCACACTGTGCTGCCCAGTCACACATTTCTGTCGCTGATCCGACTCCCTGTCAGACACCACACATGAATTCCTGGCAACTGACTAACTGCTAGTGCCAACCTCCTCAGAATTTACTGCACAATGGTTTGATTTACCATGTTTCTAAACCTATATCTCCTCTGCTTTTTCAAGCCTGCCCTGGTGAATTCTGAACCAGACTGAGACATACTGAAATACTGTAACACTTGTGGTGGGTTGACCTTGGCTGGACACCAGGTGCCCACCAAAGCCACTCTGTCACTTCTCTCCTGAGCTGGACAGGGGAGAGAAAACAATGAAAAGGCTTGTGAGTCAAGATAAGGGTAGGGAGAGATCACTCACCAGTTACCATCACGAATGAAACAGACTCGGCTCAGGGAAATTAGTTTAATTTATTAACAATCAAAACAGAATAGGGTTATGAGAGATAAAACCAAGTCTTAAAACACCTTTCCCCTCACCCCTCACTTCTTCCTGGGCTCAGCTTTGCCCCTGCATTGTCTCCCATCTCCCCCTCTGCAGTGCAGGAGGATGGGTATCAGGGACTGTGGTCAGTTCATCACACGTTGTCTCTGACACTCCTTCCTTCTCATGGGAAGGATTCCTCACACTCTTTCCCTGCTCCATCATAGAGTCCCTCCCATGGGAGACAGTCCTCAGGGACAAGCTTATCCAGCATGGGTCCCTCTTGGGGTCACAAGTCCTGGCAGTAAACTTGTTCCAGTGTGGGATCCTCTCTCCATGGGTTCACAGACCCTGCGAGAAGTCTGCCAGTCAGAGGCTTCCTGTGGAGTCACAGCCTCCTTTGGGCATCTCCCACTCCAGTGTGGGGTCCTGCAGGGGCTGCAGGTGGATCTCTGCTCCCCCGTGGACCCCCATGGGCTGCAGGGGCACGGCTGCCTCACCCTGGCCTGCTGGAGAATCTCTGCTCTGGCACCTGGAGCACCTCCTGCCCCTCCTGCACCGACCTTGGGTGTCTGCAGAGAGGTTTCTTTCACATATTCTCACTCTCTCCAGCTGCAGTTCTGCAGGTGTTTTTCCCCCTCCTTAAGTACATTATCCCAGAAGTGCTGTTGCCATTGCTGATGGGCTCAGCTTTGGCCAGCAGCCAGTCCATGAAGAAAGCTTCAGGCAGCTTCTCACAGAAGCCACCCAAGGGGGCTCCCTTGCTACCAAAATGTGGTCCTCTAAACTCGATACAACATGTTCTCTGATAGGCAGAGACTCTTCAATGCTCTCCATTAAGGTACCAGGTTGTTCACTTTAGCTCTCCATGGCTGTGAGAGCTCTTACTGGATGCATTTGGACAAATACAAGGCACCCTGCCCAGCTAACAAAGCCCTGGCAAATTTTAAGCGATATAGATGCTTTCATGAAAGCCAGAAAGACCTGACAGAAGACATTTGTCTTCTAATGGCAGATGTTTGAGACAAATTAGCAAATGTCAGGAAGCTGCTTTGATGAAATGAAACCATGAGGTAGAATGTTCTATAGTTTCTTTATTAAATTTAAGTATGAAATCTGAAGCATTGCGGAAACAGGGGGAAATGTTTGAATTGATGTTGTTAGATGTGATATTCCTCTCCCCTACAGAAATATTTTGTTTTTCTGTGCTTAATGGCAGGATAACTATTAGCTTAAGTTTGTTTATGAACAGAATAGAATAGAAGTATTTTCAGAAGGAGGAGACCTCCAATGACCATTTAGTCCAACAGCCTGACAAATTAAGGGCTGACGAAAAGCTAGAGCAGTGCAGGTATTGTTCTATATTAGTAAATAAGTGGTTCTTTGCAATCCCAAGTGAGATAAGGAGGTTTACACAGTTGTGTAAACCCCAAAGGATGATCCAGTGGCCAAAACTTTGTTCCCTCTCCATGGCCATTCTAAAGCCAGTCTCATCTCTGCCAGTGACCTACTCTGGGACTTTAGGAAGAACCTCAACTTTTCTGCCTGTTTATTTCCAGCCTTTTCTATTCTGCTAAAAAATTAATGATGCAGAGCCCTTCCTGTGTTTATGCAAGATTTCTTGCTGTGTGCCTGTATGAGGTCCAGCAAGGTTGTCATGCTCTCAATTGCGCCTCTAAATGCTGCTGTGAAAAGAGCAAAGGTGGTAAGCCATCCATTGAAAAGTGCCAGAGTTCACTGGCATCACTGAAAGAAAGAGATCTGTGGAAAAGAATGGTAATTTCTAGCAGAGACTTATTTTACAACTATATCGGCCAAATTAATTGCTCAGTCCAACTTCATATATTGCCTTTAGATAGGTGAAATACTTTCAAAAGTAATGACATTTTTAATAATTAACAGTATCTTCTATTGAATTATCTTGCTGTCTTTTATTCTTCTCCTTCAAGGGTAAAGCTTGATGTCTTTGCTCATATGGAACTCGTGTGTATATGCATACATATGCATAGGTACATATGTATATAAATATGTGTGTGTGTGTGTGATGTGAATGAGAAAATAAGGAATAGGGAGCAAAATTATATGCCAGAGAATAAAATAAATAGAACAAAGAGGCAAAATACTATCAGTATTTTTGTTTACTCTTTACTTTATTCATTACAGTTCACGGAAAGAGGGAACAGGACTTTCTGAAGTATCATCACTTCAAGAAATTTCCAAAAGGAAAGCTTTGGGTTTTATTTGTGGGATTTTCTTCTTTTGTACAGATAAATCATTTTGTCTACTCTGTGGTGGTGCTCTCAGTTCACTTCCACTGGGGAACCATTCCCATCTCACACAAGAGAGAATTGTGACAGGAGGTTTGGCCCTTGAGTGGGCCATGCTCAGAGCCTGCATGGCTTTTGAGGAAGCCGAGATTTGGGCAACTCTGGCGACTCATCCTCAGCCATAATGGCAGGTACAGCCTCCCCTTCCAACCACTGGCAGTGCTGGACCTGCCTCATCCCCTCTGAGGAACCCCAGGTGGTGCCACTCGAATTCCTGCTCCGCAGGAGATGGAAACCAGGGGGAGGAGGTGACAAACTGCCTTGCTGTCCCCTCTCCTCCCCTTTAAATCTCTGCCTGCTGCCTTCCAGTGCTGTAGAGGAAATTAAGCTGGGATTCAAGCATCTGGAGAGCAGTGGATAAAAGGTGCTCTAGAGGAATATATTCTTACAGATGTTCTTCTCTTTACTGCTACAGCAAGTCAAGATGAAAACACACTGCATAAATTGTGATGTGCCTGAAATTTAATGTAAACTGCTCCTTTCCAAGCAAGCAGCAAAATCCTAGAAGCTCAATCTATGTCCTGCAGGCAGCAGAGGAGGAGAAATGCTGCCCTTTTTTCCTCCTTTTTTTAATTAATATTGTATTATTATAGCTAAAATTGGGCTTGGGGGCATTCCAACAATGTGGTGCTGAGGAATGTGCATGAAGCAGATAACACTGTTTCCCTCCAGTAGAAGGAAAATATATATAAAATAACAGGAACTTTATTCATTAACTTGAAGGAAATTATGATTACATTATTGAGGCTAAAGGGTATGAAATACCTTCTGCCAGCCAATAAACTATGGTCCATCCAATTCTAGGATCAAGGTTTGGAAGTTCCTATTGGAAGACACAGCAGATAAAGGCAGGAGCAAGAGAAATGAAGCAATTTTATATTTGGAAAAGTTAATATTATTCCAAGTTTTATACCCTAAAGAAGAAACCACTTGAGGCAATGCCACATTCTTGGCTCCCTTATGGGTTAAATAAACTTGTAGTTGCAATGGTTTGTATTTGTTTAAGGGACAGCTTGTGCCTCGGACTGAACGTCTGCTCAGGAGCAGTGCAAAGCTGATTCCTTAGGCTGCCTGGTGTGTGATCTGGTATGTGCCTGCTAGTTTCCCAACCCCTTTGTTTGTAGAAATACAGGAAACAATCAATAAAAGTTGGGCCACATTCCTGCAATGTGGGAACCAGCAGGACTTCACAAGAGCAGCCATATCATGGTAATATTCTGCAATAATTTTCACATCTAAACCAGCTGAGCTTCACCTCACCCAGCATTTCATAGGAGAATAAATCCTCTCTGTACCACCAGTTCTGCCTGGATTCAGAACACTGCACTGTGTGGGATTCATTACATTCCATGATAATTCTTCCTTCATTTAAGCCTGGCCTCCATTTCTCACTGAGGCTCCACTTGGGAAGCTGGAAGGGACTGTGTGTTATGTGGCTCAGGCTGGAAGATGAAAGGTTGGAAAGGAAGGGGAAAGCTCACAAATTTTCGGTTCTCATTTGGCTCTTAACAAAAGCACCTGTATTCCTAGGGAAAATGAAACGTAATACCTGTGATGAGTGTCAAATGAGCAGAGGAAATAGATATTTACTCTGTAGNATTCCTCACACTCTTTCCCTGCTCCATCATAGAGTCCCTCCCATGGGAGACAGTCCTTCAGGGACAGGCTTATCCAGCATGGGTCCTCCTTGGGGTCACAAGTCCTGGCAGTAAACTTGTTCCAGTGTGGGATCCTCTCTGCATGGGTGGGTCCACAGGCCCTGCGAGAAGTCTGCCAGTCAGAGGCTTCCTGTGGAGTCACAGCCTCCTTTGGGCATCTCCCACTCCAGTGTGGGGTCCTGCAGGGGCTGCAGGTGGATCTCTGCTCNTTCCTGTGGAGTCACAGCCTCCTTTGGGCATCTCCCACTCCAGTGTGGGGTCCTGCAGGGGCTGCAGGTGGATCTCTGCTCCCCCGTGGACCCCCATGGGCTGCAGGGGCACGGCTGCCTCACCCTGGCCTGCTGGAGAATCTCTGCTCTGGCACCTGGAGCACCTCCTGCCCCTCCTGCACCGACCTTGGGTGTCTGCAGAGAGGTTTCTTTCACATATTCTCACTCTCTCCAGCTGCAGTTCTGCAGGTGTTTTTCCCCCTCCTTAAGTACATTATCCCAGAAGTGCTGTTGCCATTGCTGATGGGCTCAGCTTTGGCCAGCAGCCAGTCCATGAAGAAAGCTTCAGGCAGCTTCTCACAGAAGCCACCCAAGGGGGCTCCCTTGCTACCAAAATGTGGTCCTCTAAACTCAATACAACATGTTGTCTGATAGGCAGAGACTCTTCAATGCTCTCCATTAAGGTACCAGGTTGTTCACTTTAGCTCTCCATGGCTGTGAGAGCTCTTACTGGATGCATTTGGACAAATACAAGGCACCCTGCCCAGCTAACAAAGCCCTGGCAAATTTTAAGCGATATAGATGCTTTCATGAAAGCCAGAAAGACCTGACAGAAGACATTTGTCTTCTAATGGCAGATGTTTGAGACAAATTAGCAAATGTCAGGAAGCTGCTTTGATGAAATGAAACCATGAGGTAGAATGTTCTATAGTTTCTTTATTAAATTTAAGTATGAAATCTGAAGCATTGCGGAAACAGGGGGAAATGTTTGAATTGATGTTGTTAGATGTGATATTCCTCTCCCCTACAGAAATATTTTGTTTTTCTGTGCTTAATGGCAGGATAACTATTAGCTTAAGTTTGTTTATGAACAGAATAGAATAGAAGTATTTTCAGAAGGAGGAGACCTCCAATGACCATTTAGTCCAACAGCCTGACAAATTAAGGGCTGACGAAAAGCTAGAGCAGTGCAGGTATTGTTCTATATTAGTAAATAAGTGGTTCTTTGCAATCCCAAGTGAGATAAGGAGGTTTACACTGTTGTGTAAACCCCAAAGGATGATCCAGTGGCCAAAACTTTGTTCCCTCTCCATGGCCATTCTAAAGCCAGTCTCGTCTCTGCCAATGACCTACTCTGGGACTTTAGGAAGAACCTCAACTTTTCTGCCTGTTTATTTCCAGCCTTTTCTATTCTGCTAAAAAATTAATGATGCAGAGCCCTTCCTGTGTTTATGCAAGATTTCTTGCTGTGTGCCTGTATGAGGTCCAGCAAGGTTGTCATGCTCTCAATTGCGCCTCTAAATGCTGCTGTGAAAAGAGCAAAGGTGGTAAGCCATCCATTGAAAAGTGCCAGAGTTCACTGGCATCACTGAAAGAAAGAGATCTGTGGAAAAGAATGGTAATTTCTAGCAGAGACTTACTTTACAACTATATCGGCCAAATTAATTGCTCAGTCCAACTTCATATATTGCCTTTAGATAGGTGAAATACTTTCAAAAGTAATGACATTTTTAATAATTAACAGTATCTTCTATTGAATTATCTTGCTGTCTTTTATTCTTCTCCTTCAAGGGTAAAGCTTGATGTCTTTGCTCATATGGAACTCGTGTGTATATGCATACATATGCATAGGTACATATGTATATAAATATGTGTGTGTGTGTGTGATGTGAATGAGAAAATAAGGAATAGGGAGCAAAATTATATGCCAGAGAATAAAATAAATAGAACAAAGAGGCAAAATACTATCAGTATTTTTGTTTACTCTTTACTTTATTCATTACAGTTCACGGAAAGAGGGAACAGGACTTTCTGAAGTATCATCACTTCAAGAAATTTCCAAAAGGAAAGCTTTGGGTTTTATTTGTGGGATTTTCTTCTTTTGTACAGATAAATCATTTTGTCTACTCTGTGGTGGTGCTCTCAGTTCACTTCCACTGGGGAACCATTCCCATCTCACACAAGAGAGAATTGTGACAGGAGGTTTGGCCCTTGAGTGGGCCATGCTCAGAGCCTGCATGGCTTTTGAGGAAGCCGAGATTTGGGCAACTCTGGCGACTCATCCTCAGCCATAATGGCAGGTACAGCCTCCCCTTCCAACCACTGGCAGTGCTGGACCTGCCTCATCCCCTCTGAGGAACCCCAGGTGGTGCCACTCGAATTCCTGCTCCGCAGGAGACGGGAACCAGGGGGAGGAGGTGACAAACTGCCTTGCTCTCCCCTCTCCTCCCCTTTAAATCTCTGCCTGCTGCCTTCCAGTGCTGTAGAGGAAATTAAGCTGGGATTCAAGCATCTGGAGAGCAGTGGATAAAAGGTGCTCTAGAGGAATATATTCTTACAGATGTTCTTCTCTTTACTGCTACAGCAAGTCAAGATGAAAACACACTGCATAAATTGTGATGTGCCTGAAATTTAATGTAAACTGCTCCTTTCCAAGCAAGCAGCAAAATCCTAGAAGCTCAATCTATGTCCTGCAGGCAGCAGAGGAGGAGAAATGCTGCCCTTTTTTCCTCCTTTTTTTAATTAATATTGTATTATTATAGCTAAAATTGGGCTTGGGGGCATTCCAACAATGTGGTGCTGAGGAATGTGCATGAAGCAGATAACACTGTTTCCCTCCAGTAGAAGGAAAATATATATAAAATAACAGGAACTTTATTCATTAACTTGAAGGAAATTATGATTACATTATTGAGGCTAAAGGGTATGAAATACCTTCTGCCAGCCAATAAACTATGGTCCATCCAATTCTAGGATCAAGGTTTGGAAGTTCCTATTGGAAGACACAGCAGATAAAGGCAGGAGCAAGAGAAAGGAAGCAATTTTATATTTGGAAAAGTTAATATTATTCCAAGTTTTATACCCTAAAGAAGAAACCACTTGAGGCAATGCCACATTCTTGGCTCCCTTATGGGTTAAATAAACTTGTAGTTGCAATGGTTTGTATTTGTTTAAGGGACAGCTTGTGCCTCGGACTGAACGTCTGCTCAGGAGCAGTGCAAAGCTGATTCCTTAGGCTGCCTGGTGTGTGATCTGGTATGTGCCTGCTAGTTTCCCAACCCCTTTGTTTGTAGAAATACAGGAAACAATCAATAAAAGTTGGGCCACATTCCTGCAATGTGGGAACCAGCAGGACTTCACAAGAGCAGCCATATCATGGTAATATTCTGCAATAATTTTCACATCTAAACCAGCTGAGCTTCACCTCACCCAGCATTTCATAGGAGAATAAATCCTCTCTGTACCACCAGTTCTGCCTGGATTCAGAACACTGCACTGTGTGGGATTCATTACATTCCATGATAATTCTTCCTTCATTTAAGCCTGGCCTCCATTTCTCACTGAGGCTCCACTTGGGAAGCTGGAAGGGACTGTGTGTTATGTGGCTCAGGCTGGAAGATGAAAGGTTGGAAAGGAAGGGGAAAGCTCACAAATTTTCGGTTCTCATTTGGTTCTTAACAAAAGCACCTGTATTCCTCGGGAAAATGAAAGGTAATATCTGTGATGAGTGTCAAATGAGCAGAGGAAATAGATATTTACTCTGTAGAATTGAGCTGTACTTGGCAATTGGTCAAATTTTCATTGGAGCAGTGGATAGTGATTACTCCTGCATTTTACCAGTTTTGCTCCAATGCAGATGTATAAAAAGATAACAGCAGGCTTCAAAACTGACCAAAGATGCACTGTTTGAACAGTGGCCCAAAGCCTTGACATTTTCCTGGTATCTGCTTGACTGTGGCTGTGAGAGGATTCCTATCCCACCTGGACTCACTACTGCTCCCTGGGAATCTCAGCAGAACAGGGAAAGCAGTTTCTTTGTTAAAAGGATTTTCTCCACTGCATTGCAGCCAGGCTGTAGTCATGCAACAACATTTCTGGGACCAGTCTCATGTCCATATTTTGATGTTACTGAAAGGCAAGTTTCCTATGGTCTTAAATTTGACCACAACATTCAAGGCTTCAATTGAAGTTAAATTCCTCCTCCGTGGATTTCTTTATATAGGTTGAATGCTCCATTAAGATAAAGAGATCTTAGCTCCTTGAACTGTGTTTGAACCAAATACTTATTCTGTGTCCTGAAGGTTCAAATCAAGTGTTTATTTCATTTTACTCCTAGCTGAGATGTGGAAACCATTCGCTCAATATCAGCAAGCCTGACACCTCTCCCTCCCACAAAAAGCACAGTTTCTTTCTCTCCTGCAGTGCTCTGATTCTGTACTCCTGTTCCAGGGGACACTGCTGCTTTGTTATGTGACCCTGGGGCTGGTGGCACGTGGCCTGGGTTCTACCTAGGCTTGAGTGTCACATATGGTATCCCAGCAGCAGGAATGACTCTGTGCTGGGCACTCTGGACTGGAAAGGACTTTCAAAGTCACCAAATCCAACCTTCCAATGTTGCAGAGAGCTATAAACCTCCCACAGAACTGATGAAGCTGCCTTTTGAATAATAGCTGATTTTTTTTTTTGTTGCAGCAATACAGAGACTTCCTTCCCTGCTCCACTGATTCGTTAGAAAGTTTCTTCATGTTTCCATTATACAAAGTTAATTTCTTTCCAGTCATCCTTGCACCAGCACAGACTTTTGGTCAAAACAATTTCCTCTCTTTCTGGTGTTCACAGTTTTGCATAAGTTGTCAGCGATATTTATCCTACAGGCCGTCTCCTTAATGGGCTACATCCTGCTTCTGTCACAACAGGTAGGGAACTTGTTACTTAATGTCACTTCATTATGAGCTATGCCAAATGACTCAAGAGCTAGAGTCATTTGAGGAACAGGTCAACATATCAAGGGAAAGTTTTTAGTCACAGAAATGCCATCCATGACACATTGGGTGGAATTGTCCTAGAACAGGAAACAAAAACACAGTGTATAGAAAACAGTGATAAACATCAAGTGTTCCTAATTGCTTTAGAATGGTTTTTCTTTTCCCCATTAGCCTGCTCACTAATCTTTTTGTACCAAAATAATTTTCCATGAATCACAACCATATCTGTATAATGAGTGCAAGGAAACATCAGTTTATGTAAGATCAAACTAAGTAACAGGAAACATCACACTGAGTATAATCTAATCATGATTTTTTTCCACAGCAGAAGGGACAGTTTCATTTTTTTCAGGTAAGGGTAAAAAGCCATGTATAAACACATGAAACTGAGAGTCACAACATCTACCACTCGTCTCTGCAGAGTCAAGAAGCCAGCTGAAACTATCTATGACAACAGCTTCTCTGCTGACACTCCTGGGAGTGTAGTTCTTAACCAGAAACCCATATCAAATATCTAAAGCCATGCAGCTACATACCTCCCCTTCCAATCAGAAGTAAAACCCCAAAACACTTCTTTTCTCAAACAGGACTTCCTAAAGCAGCAGGCCAAAACTCTGAAATATGCCCAAAGGCCCTACCATTTTAACATGTCGATATGTTTGGGCTCCTGGAACTCCACAAGGAAATGATAAGTCATAAATTTTATACCAACAAAGACTATCATCAATGTCTTTTTCGTCTCCATAACCGGCATGAGTATAACGTTTAACTCAGTATTCCCTGCACTGGACCACAGCTTGTGTGTGAGATACAGGATTTCTTTTCAAAAATATTTGATCTTCACCTGTACGAATTCTTCTCTCTCTTGCAGCCTGTCACTAAGGCTCAGGAAATGTTTGTGAAGTGCTTTGAGAGCCTCCTTGGGGATGTGATGTAGAGAACTTGCAGGCAAACAAATAACAGGTCGATTTCTATCCAGTTATTCTCACAATGGTTTTACTTGGAGAAGTTGATCTTAGTACAGCTGGAACTCAGATGAGTAATTAACAAATGATAGTGAATACAGTATATGTAAGTTCCATGTGCTACTTTGTGCTTTCAATAAACACTATTTAAGCAGAATCAAATTCTGCCATGAATTACACCAGAGTGAGACCAGGGCAAACAGCTCCAAATTAGTATAGAGACATGGAGGTTTTCCAAGGCTATTGTCAACTCATTCAAAGCTTTTTTAACCCCCAAGGTTAGGTGTATCAATATCTCAATAGTGTGCTTGGAAAATCATGCAACTGATTAACAACAGAGCCCTCTGAGTGAGATGTAATTGAATTGGAAAGAAAAGGTACTTATTCCCAGGGTAGGAGAATGTTGGTAGGACAAATAGCTGCATGTCCAACCAAGATTCTGTACCAGAGAAGTGACAGCTCTATTTATGTGGACAAGTGTCACTATTAAGGACAGATGTGAGCTAAATAATTTGGAAATATCAGTGATATTGGCACAGGACCCTTGACTGCAGGGTCTTCCTATCATCAGTGTCCATCTCAGTCTATTCCATGGAGCCCAACTCCTTTCAGCCTAAGGAGGAAGGTCAGATTTACCCTGTTCCAATGAAGATCTAGACAACTTATTTTAGTCAACTGAGCCCCATTTCTGGTGACCACATTGTTGAAGCAAGACCATGCTCCATCCTTACTTGAGAATGAAATTTAATGAATGTCCTTTGGAGGATGTACCTTCCAAGCATTTCATCAACCATTTTGCAGGACAGGACACCAGTATTTCCTGACAAGAATGGAAACACCTGTAAATTAAGTGATCTAGAAAAAAACTGTCACGGTTTGACACCAGATAACAACTAAGTACCTCACAATTACTCACTCAGACCCCCTTCTACTCTGCCTCAGGATGGGGAAATTAATTGGAAGGGTAAAAGTGAAAACAAACACATGGGTTGAGCTAAAAGTAGTTTAATAATTAAAAGGAAATAATAATAATAATGATAATATTTCTTTTAAAAGTAAGGAAAAAGAGATTAAAAAAAATAGAGAGGAAAATAAAACCCAAGAAAGACAAGTGATGCAAATGGAAACAATTGCTCACCACCAGCCACCCGATGCTCAGCCAGTCCCGAAGCAGAGCCCCCTTCCCATACAACAAACTTCCTTCTTAGTTTCATTGCTTAACATGGCATCATGTCATATGGAAATTGGTCACTTGGGGTAAGCTGTCCCAGCTGTGTCCCCTCCCGTCCTCTTGTGCACCTCCAGCTTATTCGCTGCTGGGACAGTGTCAGGAGCAGAAAAGGCCTTGATGCTGTGCAAGCGCTGCTCAGCAGCAGCTGAAACATCAGTGTGTAAGCAATACTCTTTCCAGAACAAAATACAGACCCACAATAGCCACTGTGAGGAAATTTATCAGTACAAAAACAATCAAAGGAATTGGAGCTGTTGTTTCCTAGAGACTTTTAAATTTAAAGAGAAATTCTGATAAATAACTGCAGATATATTGTCCATACCCAATAGGATGAACAAAGTTTATCTTAGATTGAAACAAAACAGGAATCCACTAGACATTAAGAAAATCTTTCTGATGAGTAGGGAAGCTAAGTCCTGACACAGTCTAGATGAGGAATGGAGTCCAACGTGCTGCCACCTGGTTTGGTGTAGTTAACATCACAATAAGCATGGACTGGACATCTTTTCACAGCCCCTCCCAGCCCTGTTTTCTCTGATTCTGAATGATTTTCACATTGTTCCAGAATAGATGGGACAGAGAAAAACACTCTCTTAGCACCCTGCTCTGATTCCTAATAAATTGCTTCTCATTGAAAGTAACAACATTTTCAAATGCTTGCTGCAATCAGCAGGGTAGGTGTGGTGGTTTTGGCAGGGATAGAGTTAACTTTCTTCTGACTGTAAGCCCTCTCTGTCAAGTGACCTGGAGGAAGAATGACTTCAAATGGAGGGTGAGTGGTGTTTTATCTCCATCTGGGCTCAAAACCACAACAGTAGGTCATTGTCCTTCTTGCTGTACACATAAATTTTCTTTGCTGTCTTATTTGTGGACATAATGGATTTATTACTTTGGGGCATTTTTCCTTTAACATTTCCCTGTCTTGTATAACTTTCCTTTAACTTGGCCATGATCTAAGATTAGTTTGGGGTTTGTTTCATATTTGTTTCATGATTTGAGACCTCGGATTTTGACTACCAGCATGGTAAGAAAAGTGTTTTCTTTTGTTCAAATGGAATTTCATGTTTAATTTGTTCCTGCTTCCTCTTGCCCTCTTAATAGTCACTATTTAGAAGAGTGTGGCTGCTGCTTCTTCTTCGTCTTCTTCTTCATCCCTTCCTATCAGGTATTTATACACATTGATAAGGTTCTCCCACAGCTTTCTCTTCTCTGGACTGAAGAGTCCAAGATGTCTCAGCCTCTCCTCATATCACAGGTACAAGCAAAACTAACAGGCTGCTGATTCATAGCTCTGTATCCCATCAGTAGAACCAAGGCTCCTGCATGTACTGACTGCTGCTGCTGCAATAGCCACATCCTTCACAGACATGACTGAGTTAAAATTAGTGTGGAGAACTTGGGCAGAGCATTAGCATGAAGGATGGAGGAAGGCCTGTCAGAAATTCCAGTATAAGGTGTGAAGACCAGTCCGTCTGTTATTAGTTGCAGCTCAGTCTCCAAGCTATGCAGCTGATAAGATTCTCACGCTTCAATTGCACAGCAATGACGGTGAAGTATTTGAACCCTAACTAAGGATGAGATATTGTGCCTCCCATCTGCATGTTTGACACATTGGGCTGACCTCTCTTTTCTCCTCCCTCTACAAAAACCCCTCATGTGTGTGCTCCTGGGCTGTGTAATTCACAGTGATGTCCAGCCCTGCCCTCCCTTCAAATCAGTTTTCAAACGCTGTGGCTCTGAACACTAATGTTTTAGACAAACTTGTAGCAACTGAGACAGGGCTGAAAGCTGAAAGCAGCATAGCTGAGCAGCTAATCAATACATGAGCTGTCAGCTTTTCAATCAAGGGATTACAAAGTTTATTTTGCAGTAAATGAAATAAGTTTGGGGGGAGAAGAATAAAAGCTGCTAACAAGAATGTGTCTGGTTTTTTTTTTTAAAGAAAAAAAGTAATGTTGGAAAGAACTCAAACAAAAAACATTTCGTCTATTCACACTATCAGCTGTGCTTTTTCCATCTAGTCCTGAGGAATTATGATGTCAAATTTGCAACTGAAGGGTGCTCACCAGGGCTTGGTGATGGGGGAAAACATGACATTAGGACTCCACACGTGTCTCTACAGCCACAAATGTTCTCTGACCTCACTACAAACAGGAGAAGTTTGAAAACTGCTTTATCACATGTTCATTGTAAGGAATACTTGATTTAAAAAAAAACCCTAAAAATGAAGGGCATTCATAAACTTTATTCTTTTCTCCTTCAGATCAAAGAGTGAATTTTTATATGTCAAAAACTACTCATACTGCCTTTGTAATTTCACATTTCCAGAGTCAGAGTGGAGAAGTCAAAAAGCATCAAAAGCCAGTTCAGGCAGCAGTCAGATGCTTATTTCAGAACCATGGTCCCTATCCTTGCAATCCTACTCACAAAGGTCAACTACTTAGTCAGGGCATTCTCTTGCAAATAATACTTTTTATGTGAACCCTTTCCCAGAGGAACTCTGCTCTCTGCATATCTAAATGACTACGTGGGAAGAGAAATGTGCTATTTGAACCCTGTGACTGCTCTGCTGTGTCCCTGCAAAAGTCACTGCCTTGCTTTGTGTTGCAGTGTCATCATCTGTAAAAACTAACTTCTCTTATGTCTTGTTATGCCTTCCACAAGGACTGGATGCTATTGTGATTGTAAGTTTTTGTACCTTGAGTGAGGAACCTCTGGTGATGCCCATCATGAATTGAGTAAAGGCAGCCCCTGAAGCTTCCCAGTCAAGGGAAAACCTCCTGCTGATGAGCAAGAGAGTTGACTGAACACTCCAGACCTCATCTGCATGTCTATAAAATGGTGATGTGAGATATTTTTATTGAAGTACAACGAAGTTTTGAAGTTGCAGCAAATAGAACATCATAATTCATGTCTGACAATGGATGGAAAAGAGGTCTGTACCCAGCTGTGTCTGGCATGAGGGTTCATCCTAACCTTTGGTACAGCCTGTGATGCTGAGCATGTCTGGGCAGCTGGGAAAGAGACTTTATCAGATAGTGGCTGCCTGTGGAAAATGCTTACACAAGATTTTGTAGGCAACTGGTCCACTCTTTAATGAGCTGAACTTCTGCAAGCCTTTCATGAAGGTGACTGATACAGAATGGTAATAGAAGTGAGCAAGATTTGGTCTTCAATTACTCTGTGAATTGATTTGTAGTGTGTTCTTGGAAGAGCAGATGTAGCCAATCCCTGGTTTAAGGCTTAAAATACTGTTTGAATAGTTTGGTAAGAATCCCTAGATATTTTTTTCCTGATAAATGCACCACTTAAAACTACCAGAAATAGTATTTCCTCTTTTTTGAACAAACCACTAGCAGAAATATGAGTTCTATAGACTGCTTAGTCCTAACACATTGAATAAAAATCCAGTCTGAGCAAGGCAACATTTACATCACCTTTATTAAAAAGAGAAGGAGTTGACACTGTACACATCAGAAGCATCTCAGAACATTCTGGAGAGTCTGCAGCTTATTTTCAGGCTTATCTAGGTAATGGATGGAGATTAAATCATGGCTTTGTCAGGCAGAGACAACCTCAAACAATTCTCTGCATCTCAGTTGATGGCATAGCCTGGGGGATACTGTTTGCAAGCGTAAAAGGCAAAAGACCCATCACAGGAGCCCAGCGCATGATATTAAACTTTCAGTAAAAGGCCATCCTCAAACTAGGCCCATTATCTCTGACATACAATCCCCACACAAGTGAAATATTTCTTGCTAAGGGTTTATGGCATTTCCCCAGGCGAAGCTGCATGCAGAGAACAGAGGTTTTGCTTGCAGAGCACAGCTTGGCAGCCTTTATCAGCCAGTTTGACCAAGACCAGGAAAAATACCTTGTGCACACAGTCTTGTTTGCAGGAGCAGGGTGTTAACATGCAGGGCTACAGACCTGCTGAAAAAAAATGCATACCCTGGGCTTTACAGCACTTCACAGCTTTGGGGTATGTGTGGTGTGAAGGACAATGAGTTACTGTGCTGCCCCAAGGGCACAGAGGGGTCATTTCTCTAGAAAATGTGTCTCTTTATGGATCAGAGAGGCTCAGCCACCTCAGAGAGAGGCTGCAATAACCTGTATAATGAGATGTCCCCTGACATTATCCTGGATCATTTCCCTACAGCTAGGGGGCATCTCCTGGTTAAGAGCAGAGACAGGAGACAGAGGAACTGGAGTCCTCATCTCCTCAGAGTTTGTGTCTGGAGAATCTTCCTTTTCTAGCAAGAAAGAAGCTGCAGGACCAAAGGCCTGTGGCTTTAGGTAATATAAATGTACACACTAGAAAGGAGAAACCCCCAAGGCTCTTCTGCAAGACAAAAACCAACGTGAGAGAAAAATAATGACTTGTCCATGGAGCTGAATCAACTGTTCTGCTTCTGCCTCAGCATCTTGTTTCTGCCTGACTCCTGGACTCTTGTCTACTCCTGACCTCTTGGCTACTCTTGACCTCTTGGCTGCTCCCGACCCCTTGGCTGGTCCTTAAAACAATTTCAGCTGAAAGTTATGACTATAAACATATAAGAATTCATATTAAGCATGTCTTTATGGTTTACTGTGTTGTTTTTAGTTCATTTTTCTCTTGGAGAAAGCAATTTAATCCTTTCTTTTACTCTTTCTAAATAAGAAAAGGAAGGGATCTCACATTTGTTTCTAATTACAATGCACTTTACTGTGCAGCCCCAGAGAGGGGAAAAGCTTTTTGAAGTCTAGAGCACTGAGAGAGAATTGATCGCTAATTAAATTTGTCTCTGGGAAGTTAACTATAACTAAAATGTACAGAGTGAAAACAAACAGATCATTGTTTTGCTAGTGGCACATGTTAAATAAAACCTGCATAAATCAGGTGCTTTGAAAGAGCCTGGTAAAGCCAAGTGGTGGAAGCCTTATTTGAGGAGAGCACTGGCTGCAGTGTGTTAGCACAGCACCTCCGTGTAGGGGTTGTGGTGATCAGCTTTTATGAAGGACTTACCATTCTGTCCTCCTTGCAGGGGAAAGGCCAGTTATGGTGTCTCTATAGCTCCACAGAGCCAAACATGCCCACCTGGATAAAACCTGCCCTTTTGCCTCTTTTTGGGTTCCACTGTAGGTCTGGGACTGGGTCTTCAGTGTGTTGTGGGATCTGGGACTGGAACTGAGTGGGAAACACAAGGAACACTGAAACTTCAGCACGACACCATTACAAAATGCCCAAACATGACCCCGAAGGTAAATCAAGATCCGGTACAATACAGCTGTAACAAGTGGGATTCATTCAGCTGGACCTTGACAGGCTGGAGAGCTGGGTGTGGGGAAACCTAATGGTGTTCAACAAGGGCAAGTGTCGGGTCCTGCACCTGAGGAGGAATAACTCCAAACACCAGCACAGGTTGGGGTCTGACCTACTGGAGAGGAGCTCTGCAGAGAAGGACCTGGGAGTCTCGGTGGGTGACAAGTTGGCAGTGCCCTTGTGGCCAGGAGAGCCAATGGTATCCTGGGGTCCATGGGGAAGAGTGTGGCCAGCAGGTAGAGGAAGCTGATCCTCCTCCTCACTCGGCCCTAATGAAGCCATTTCTGGAGTGCTGTGTCCAGTTCTGGGCTCCTCAGTACAGAGGCCGTGATTTTTTTCAATTTTATCTACTTTACAAAAGCAGTGCCTACTTTTTGCCAGCTGTATATTTGATTTACCTCTGCCTGTTAACACAGCAGCAGATGGCACAGGCAGGTATGTGTTAAGATGTATGTACAGATGGCTCACACTGTCTTGTGGTGCCTCTGACAAGATAAAGACACGAGGAGCTGCAGGATGCTGCAGCTTACAAAGGGAAGCCGTGTGTATGCAGATGGCCTACACTGACCCGTGGGGCCACTAACAAGACAGCAAGATGAGAAACGGCAGGACATTACAGATAACAGGACAGGCAGTAGCTTGACAAAATCGCTGTCAAAGTCAGAAGTTGTCAGGGAAACTATAGCATAAACACCAAATAAGGCTGTAAAACCAGCAAAACCAGTGCTGATGGGGAAATGGTACCCAGAAATGAGCTGTTTATTTGGAAGGGGGTGAGAGTGGTAAAGGGTAAAAAGGGAATATTGCATGGTAAAAATGGAATATTGTGAGCCAGACTGTGTGTTCACATCTTCCTGTGAAGCAGCACTGAGCCTGACCAACACAGCTTGAAGCAAGACTGTAAACATGTTATTGTTCCAACTGTGATTGCATCTGACCCTCTTGTGCACTCAGGAGGGATCTGGATGCTTTTCCTACTGCTGGAAGGGAGCACTCAGAGGAGGTGGTTGAACCTCTTGACTTCCAAATGATGTTTGAGTCAGAGTGTTGACAATCCTATAAAGAAAATTTTGCTGTTGTGACTTTTGGAGGTGATTATGCTATTGTGTGTACCCAGTCTGGTTTTGAATTCAGAAACTGATTTTCCTTGATTCAAAGAAACCCAAGCCTGATTCAAAGAAACCCTGCCTCATTTCAGCTCCTGATGATATTAGTATTTATAACTACAAATTCCCAGAGGTGATGGCACAGCATAAACAAGAAAGCTAGTTCCTTGGAGAGTAGGTTTAGGAACAGAAATATAAGTTAATGGTAAGAAAACAATCAGAATCGCTGTCTTTGTTTTGTTTAGGAAAATCCCCAGGGTCTATACCTGAGTTTGTCCTCAGAGGTCACCTTGAGGTTGATTTGACAGGTTCCTGTCAAAATCGAACTTGTAGGCCAATACTGGACCTACAAGAAGGAGTTTAGGAGATTACAAAGAGGTCTAGAGCTTATTGCACCAAGAAGTTTGCTGATAGGAACACAGTTCAGTACAGGAGACTTCTGACCAGGGAGAATGATTCCTAAAGAGCAGCAGTAGGGTCAGGACAGACTGTGGCTAGCTGCTTGTTCTGGTTGTGGAGAGTGGACTTCAGTGCAATCCTGTTGTGAGGGAGGCTCAAGAGAGGAGGCAGTGACACAGTAAACTGTATCCCAGTAAATAATATCCCAGGCAGTATCTAAAGGGTGGGTCACGGAAAGGTTTTCATGAGCATTCCAGCTGCCATCAAATTCCATCTGTGTTAGAGGTATGTGGATGTGCTAGACTATAAATGCAATCGCACATTCACCTCAATATTTACTGCCTTTATTTGTTGCAGAGTTCAGTGCTCAAGAGTCAAATGGTTCTGCAGGTAGTGATTACTGACTTTGTACTTGTGATGCCTGAAGTGGCTACCTGGAAACAGGCCAGACAGAAATAAGGGAATAAAGGTAATATTTATTTGAAAGGCCTTCAAAGGTACACCCTGGGACCAGAGGCTACTGCCAAAATGGACCCCAAGATGGACGACAAGTCACGAGTTCTTGACACTTTCATAGATTTGGTCCATTTGCATATTAGCATAAATTTGCCAATTAAAACTTTAGCTACTGATGTAAGTTCTCTAAGCTCAGCCCCCCTTTCCAAGATGTTGGTTTACACATTTGTGGGCCCAGGACAGCCTGGGTGTCCTTGGAGAGCAAACCTAGAGACTTTGTTATGTCTGTCTTAGCATGAGAGAGCAGCAGCAGCAGGCTGTAAGACACTTCAGAGTTTTACAGTAAGCCATACAGATTTTGAATAAAAATATCAAAAATATAAAAGCTAAAACTCAAGGCATCATTTGCAAAATGTAGTTTTAGTTCAAAAAGCAAATTGACTTACGAGGAAATTCTTATTCTGCCCCACCTCCTGTTTTCAGAGTCAATTTATGGATCTCTATGACCACGCTGCTCTCTTGGCTAAACAGGCAGATTTCAGGATGTGGCACTGGTGACAACAGCCATAGTCTCACACTGCACTGAGGGGGCTAAGTAAGGCAGCAAATGTCCTTGTGCTCCCCATGTAGTGCTAGGGCCTTCTAGGCAATAATCCAATGCTTCTTAGAAGACAAGGCACTAAGAAGATTATAAAAATTGCCATATAGTGACTTTGTTGCAGACAAAACAGTAATAACTCAGGCAATTAATTTAATTACTTGCAAATTAATAACAATTTCTAATCACTCATTCATGTATGGAGTTAAAAAAGACCAATATTAAAAAAAAAAAAAAAAGGCACTTAAGCAAACATAATTTCTCCTCTTTCTCCAATCTCATTTTAAGCCCAAACCACCACATTCTGTCCATTCCCAGTCTCAACATACCTTATTTTTATCACAAGTCACACTTGGTCTGTCCTAATCCCTTTGGTGAGATAAAGGGGCACAGGAGGTTGGGGTCTTGTCCATAAGGGATTCTGTCTGTATTTATGTCCTTATTAGATGCTGTTTACCACCCTTGGCTTCCTACTGGTTTCTTTCTGCCAAACCTTGATTCTTACTGGTTTTACCCCACTGGACCCTGCCTCTTACTGGTTTTCCACTGCTGTACTTTGTGTCACTGCACTGGGAAGAGTCATGCACAGGCTGTGTTCCCTCAGGAGTGTCCCTGCCTCTTTGCTCTGGCAGGGACCTCTCTGAGGAAGGGCTGCCTACCTGTGATGGCACAGGTGGGATAGATCTGTCAGTTCTGAAATAAAAGCATCACTGAGAAGACCTTGAACGTCTATCTCAGGCCATGTTAGGAAGGATTCCTCATGCTGACACTTGTGTTTCCCACTAGAAGGATCTGGCCTTCCCTAGCTGGGCTTTGTTGGGCTGAGGACTACCTAAATATGCATCTGCTGTTACACTGTGCATCCTGGTGACCCTCACCCTCTCTGGAGTTCTGCAATTTTCTGCCCAAATACCTTTTGATCTTGGTGCAGACAAAAAAAATCTGTGTTATTTAACTATGTGAATGGAGGATGAAAAATAAAGTGCACAAGGCAGAGAGACAGATTTTTTCTATCTTATAGAATGTTATCTGGCACTAGTGGAAAGTGTCCTTTGGCAGGGTGTTGGAACTAGATGATCTCTTCCAGCCCAAAGCACTATATGATCCTATGATTTCACAAGAAATATGAAGTCATTCCTCTTCTATGTGCAATCATGACTGGGCTTTCCTGTCATTGGTAGTTTTAACATTGGAGAATTACATCCATGTCCCACTTTAAAGATCCTCTAAAGCCAAGGGGAAATAAATAAAAGAAGGAAAAGGAACTGTTAGTAAAAAAAGAGTGACTGGCAATTTAAAAAAGGAATATTTGGGTACCATCATGATCCTGTAACTGGTAACTTTCTGGTAACTTTTCACTCAAATGCTGTGTTCAGAGTAAAGGTTTTCCCAGTCACATATGTCTATGCCCAAAACCAGAACTGGCCTTGGATGTAGGGACTAGATTTATGACAGCAAAGTGATCAGCCATTCAGGCATTCTGCTTTTAGATATTTCTTTCTTTCTTTTTCTTTCNTCCTTCCTTCCTTCCTTCCTTCCTTCCTCCCTTCGTTTGCTGTAGAAAGTAAGGTGCCTGTTGACACAGAGATTAAAGAGGTTAACAAGTATTAAACAGGAAGACAGAAGATGGTTTCAGAGTTCCTCGTTTGAGACCTCAGCTCCAGTGTTTTGGAAGGAATTTCCAGCAGCACTAAATAATTAGCTGTTGTACCAGCTACAACGGAGCTCATCTTCAGAGCTGTAATTAGTGCATGCTCCTGACACCACAGATATTACCATTAACCCTGCATGTGAATTGTCATCTAATTTATTGTCTGAGTTGAGAGCAATTCTGTCTTTCCAGCTGAAATTTTGCAGCAGTGTTTTATCATGTTAATCTTCAGGTTATGATCTCTCCTCCATATGCATGGATTGCCTTCCCAGATGGAGCCTTATCCGAGCAACTCCTGCTCTCAGGCTTCATGTGCAGTCTGAGACAATTTAGGACTTTTTCCAAAAAGCACAGCCAATCTTTACTTCCATGCATAATGAAGAAGTTCATTTAGCAAGAACTGTTATTTAGAGCACAGTAGGAAGGATATTCTGAGAGATGCAAAATGCTGAAAAGGCTAATTATTATAATTTTGAAAAAAGAGCTCTGTATGATGTCCTGACCACACAGTGGACAAGTGTCCATGATGCCAATCTACTCTTGGTGAATCTGCAAAAGAGGCCCCTGATACCATATCAAGTTCTGAGACTCTCCAGAAAGGTGAGGCATGGGCCTTTGTCTTATGAAAGTAACACTGAAAAACCCCTGCATAAGATGAGGTGTAAACACTGTTACTTGATAAAAAATTTATATGGGAAATTTGTACAAAACTAATTTTTTCATTAAAAAATGTCATTATCTACTAAATTATGGGGGTTTTAATGGAAAATGCTAGCTATCATTTGAAGTTAGTTTCAACTGAAGTTATAAATATAGTGCCAGTTTCTTCTGATATAAATTAATTTGTCTAATTGATACTGTCTAATCAATATTTTGTTACAAGGAATTAAAAAATGCAAGGTTTTTTTCTCCATTCTGTGTAGGTCTGTCTGAGTAAATTATGCTTTCCCTTTTTACTTTCTGAGTAAATTATTAGTGAGCAAAGCAAGTTCTCCTGAATGTTAAAATACTTAAAAGTATAGATGAGGCTGAAAATGAGAACATAAAGGGCAGTAAATATCACTTTCAAATTAAAATCTGTCAGTGACTGATAGAAGAGGCAAATGATTCAATGATAATATGGTTAAAGAAAATAGCAAGGTATTAAAAAAGCCCATCCTGAGAAAAATGAATGGATGGGAATTAGAATTGTAAACTAATTACAGATGAAATTACACCTATTGAAGAAGTATCCATGCTCCAAAGTAGTAAGGGTGGAGTAGAAAGCTTCTCTGCAGTAGTAAAAAAGCACAGTAATAAAACAAAGCATAGGATTTTAATATTAATAAAGCAAAGCATAGGCTCTTCAAATTAAACATTTTCTAAAAAAGGGACTCAGGTAACCTGCCCTCATGATGTTTTCAAGGAATTAGTTAATCGACTTCATAACTGAGTTTATCTGAACCCATTTTTAGAAACAGGAAAATTCCCACATTATCTGTATGATATCAGTATTTCAGAGAGCCAGAGATCAGGCATTCAGATGTAAATCCCTACTGAAATTATGCCAGAAGTAATAAACTAAGCTATTGTTTCCTTCTCCATCTTTATTGATAGCATTCATCTCACTTACTGTCACTTTTTGTAAAACAGGCTTGATCAAACAAACCGCATCTCCCTTTTTTTCTTATTTAAATATAAATTATTGGTATGACTCATAAAGGTAGCTGGTGTGACTGGATTTCTCTGTACCATTTGGATGAGTACCACATAGTATTTTATCAAAACCAATTTATTTGGTGAGAATAGAAGAAGGACATACTAGTTATTAAACACAGAGCACAGAAAGTTAAAAATCCAGGTTTTGAAAGGAAAATAATCATGTTATTCCTCTCTGGGTACAGCAGGAGTTAATCAATGGCCCAGTGTTACCTTACAAGGGCAGGGGGGAAGAGGAGGAGAAGTGATGGTAGAGATCAACCAATTAAATTTGCCTGCAAAATTTGCAGCTAAGAAAAGATTTGTGAAGTAGCAAATAATAAGAGAACATGATGCTATTACTGTCTGACCTGGAGTGCTTGAAGAAATGACTGAAAAGCCACAAAACAAGTTTTATCAGAGGCTGTGGTCCTCCACATTTTACACATTGTGTTAAGAAGACCGGAGTTTTATGGGAAAATTCACTGTAGCCTGAGACATTTACAATTAATTACTCTGTTAAAGACAGTCATTTGGAACACTGGTGGCTGGTAGGCACATGTGAAGGGTGGCTTTTTCCTGTCCCCAAGTCGGAAGTGCTTAATTAAAGACAAATCAACTATTTTTTATACTCTCCTGTATTTTTTATACTCTCCTCTCACTGGAGAGAGCACGGCATGATCTGCTTAGGCTAGACACTAATGGCTAATATTAGGAGAAATTAATCCCATCAATTCCTTAGCAAATAGAAGAGACAGAGAGTTAGAGGTTACTTATAAGGCTAAGGATGGGATGAAACTGCTTAAGCATTGACACTGGCATTACCTAATCATCTTCCCCAGACTTCAGGTAAATGGATCTCCAAAAGTCTCATATTGTACCAGAAGTCAAACCCAGGACTGAAATGATTGAATAAACTTTTCTAGATCTAACCTGCAGGAAATTCTTAGAGCCAGGGCCACAGCACAGGAAGAGCAGAGCCCCTGAACACCTCCTCAATGGATGTTTTTAGAAGGCTTCTGTGTCCACTCTCTTAGTATTAGGTTCCTACATTATTCTGTGCTACATATTTTTATTCCTATCCCCATTTACATGGAAAATTTGCCTTATCATTTACTCTTTCCTTTCAACCACTACAGAGACTCCTGTCTCTCTTAGACATCTGTATTTTTTGGTGCTGGCATTCATTTGGGTTAAGAAACAGAAAGTTTTCCAAAAAGAAATTAATTATGCAAAGTCTGCAACTACGAAGGAAAAATAATTGAACAGAATTATATGCAGTGTTATAATACTTTCCAGAAACACGCTAAAGAATTGAAGAGAAAGGAGAAGGATAAAATTTATTATCTTCTACAGAAAGGAAAAAAAAACAACCAACCAAACTAACAACAAGCAAACAGATCTGGGGTCTTACAAGAAGCAGTTTTTCTTCATTTCATCCATTCAAATAGTATTTTTAACCTTGTTGTCTGTGGCAGAATCCTGTATCAGTAAAAATATGGAATTTATTTTTTTGAGTTAATTGGAAGGTTTAAATAACAGTATAGACTTTTTGTAAAATTACTAATAGTATAAAATTGAAAACAAAACACTTCAAGCACTTGTGGGTTTTTTAAAAATTTAGTCAGCTTTTTGCACACACTGTAAATTTAGAAATTAACCAATGTGTTAGTTTTAATTCTTTTCAGTCCTACCCCAGACAAACTTATCCTAGAGAAAAATCTGACCTTCTGAAACAGGAAAGTCTCTTTAAGATCCTATTGTCTCTCTGGGAAAAAAAAAAAAAAACAACCCTTCTAACAATGCCTACTCACACTGCTCAAGAGTTCAGTACAGTAATTTACAGACACAACATCCCTCTCTTGGCAACACCATCACTGAAGCCAACTGAACCAATGGTATTCAGAACAATAGCAGAATTTAATCATTATTTGAATTGCTAAAGAAAGCAAACAAAAAAACCCTCAATATATCTTACATAACTTATGATAAAGATTCTTTTCTAAATTGATCTTTTAAGAACAATTGAAAAATTAAATCCTTTATTAAGCCAAACACACAAACTTAATTTCTCATTTTTATCTGAATTACCTCGAATTTCTCTTCCTAAGAGATTATTTCTAATCATGTTATAGCTTTCATGACAAGACACTTGTGTAGTCTTTGGGGCACATTATTCTTTCAGTGACACTGATACAATTCAGTATAACTCAATTGAAATCAGTGGTATTGTGCTGAATCGATTCTAATCTGACCAAAAAATCTAAAATCTAAACTTTGTCATTCTACAAAGACAACAGCAGGAATAAGTTCACAGATTTCAGCTCATAACACAAGTTTTATATCTTTCAGTTGCAGGACGGAAAGGCTTTTGTTAAGCAGAGGTACACAGTCCTGATGCTCACAAATTCAGGTTTTTTTGAAGGCTGTTGATCTGCCTCATTGTCTCTGGACAAGAAAATATGTCAAACTTTTCCATTATGAGAAGTAGCACTTTTCAAAAATAGAGTTGAACACTTGGCACTGTTCCATCCTGATTTTTCTGCTCTGCATTAGCAACAGTCCAACATGCATCTGCTCAAGGGGGACTGTGGCAAGATTTGTTCATATAAGTCAGTCTTTGTAGCTCTGCTTTTATTCAGTCAGGCTCCAAGACAGTCCACGGGGAGTAAAACTGCAGTGCTCTGAGGGTAAATAACAGCCAGCCAACTTTGTATTTGCCTGTGAAGATCTATTTCAATCCTTTGGGAGGATTTGTTTACCAAAAAGTTATTTTCCTGTTTTTCAACTATACCAGTTGGTCTAATAAAACAGATTATAGCTTCCTCCAATTCTTGTTTTGGCCATGTCCTTGGACCATCATGGCTGTAATAGCCATGACACAAGCAGGATATAAACTCTTTACACTGGGGCCCAGTGACTGCACAGTGGGCAGTGGGAACAAACACAGGATGTTCCAACGGGACATCAGGAAATTGTTTTTCGCTTGAAGGGTGGTAGAGCACTGGCACTGGCCCAGAGATCTTACAGAGTCTCCATCCTAGGAGATATTCCAAAACTGTCTGGACAGGGTACTGGGCAACTGGCTCCAGGTGTCCATGTTTGGGCAGGGTGGTTGGATCGATGACCTCCAGAAGTTCCTTCCAAACTCAACCATTCCATGATTCTGTAACAACTAAATACTTAAACCTTTCCTTAAAAAGTCTCTGGCAGGAGAGCTAAATGCTTTAGGGAAAATGAGAATGGAGGAAAGTTACCTTTGTGTCATGGTCTCATGTAACATGGTCTGAATGCTCCTCCATTCTCCTGCTCTTAGCCAGTTTTGACAACTCAGGTACATCTAACTTAACTAGAGAATGAATTTGCCTCTGGTTTGGATATTTCCTTGCTGTAACTTGCATTAAGAGTCACTATATTTTTTTACATCCAAAGTTGTCATTGCAAGTCTTTTACCAGGAATATGAAGAGGCAAAGATACCAAGTCTCTCCTTTATACTGAAATCCTCTAACATGTTTTATTTTCCTGGAAACCTATATTATAGTCTTCTTCAGTGAATAAAATCAGACCTGCAGCTACAGACATCCAAAGTCTGGAGCACTAGCAAAAGTCAGATTAAAAAAAAAAAAAAAGAAAATCTGAATAGTTTAATGGCTTCCAAACACCTGGTTTTTATTGGAAAGTTCAGGGATGTTTAGTTTTGGACTGGATTCATTCTTCAGAAGGGAATGCTCTGGGAAAACCTTGTAGCAAAGTTCCAGTGCCTAAAGAGGCTATAAGTGCCTATAAGAGAGCTGGAGAGGGGCTTGTTTTACAAGGACATGTGATAGGATGAGGGTGAATGGCTTTAAACTGAAAGAGTAGGTTTAGATTAGATATAATGAAGAAATTCTTTACTGTGGGAGCGGTGGGACAATGAAAAAAGTTGCCCAAAGTAGCTGTGGATGCCCCATCCCTGGAGGTGTTCAAGGCCAGATTGGATGGGGTTTTGAGCAACCTGGTCTAGTGAAAGGCGTCCCTGTCCATGGCAGGGGGGTTGGAACTGCACAATCTTTCAGGTCCCTTCCAACCTAAACCACTCATTGATTCTCTGATTCTACTATTTGGTCCATCTTTGTGTTTAACCAAAAATGAGAAAAGTCTGGATGCCAACCTGCTTCCATCCCACTAGATAAAACAGTTCCACGCACTGCTTTGACATTATTACTGCCTCCCTGTCAGCATAATCCCCAGTGTAGTTTTGATGCACATCAACAAGGACTCTTGTAGACAGTGTTATGTTTCAGAGACCCATCCCAAACAGGAACACTGACAAGATTTTGCTCCCTAGATTCTAAATGCTCCTCTAATCCTACTGCATAGGCTGCACCCCCTATTTCAATTGACTGCACAGGTGCAGTTTATAATAACAGGAACCTGCAAGAAGTGCAGGAGGTGTTGGCTCCTCTCACAGGAACAATGCAGGATTATGGGTGTGATGGCTTGGCACTACTAATGCCTATCCCAAAACTCTCACTGGCTGAAGCAAAGAATTTCATCTGTAGTATTTATCCAAACTTTTTCTGTGTGGCTCAGCTGGTTAGAGATCTCAAGGTACATATTTCCTTATAGTGTAGACAATTCGTCTAATGGTCATAGGAATACATCTTTGCTGCACAGGGACACTGAGAGGATTGATTAGGTAATAACTTGAAAGCACTATACGAGTGAACAATGCTGTGCTATATAAATGCTAAGTGTTGTTATTTTTCCTTGCAAAAACAGTTCAGAAGAATCTGACAGGTTCACAACTAAGCTCTAAAACATAAATACTAAGAAATGTCCATCTTTGATTTTGTAATACTACACATGGCACTTAGGAGACTGTTATGATAGTATCACCTGAGAAGGCTTGTTATTTTTGGTGAGGTAGCAAACTACTGTCAGCAAATGAGATTTGGTAAAGTATTTTCAGTGGTTCATTTTTAAAGTGTAACTCCCTGGTTTTTCATTTCCTCTTGTACAGAAAGGCTGCGTAGAAGGGTGCAGCTTCAGGGTGCCCTGATTTCATCTGGGATAGAGATAATTTTCTTCCTTGTAGCAGGTACAGCGCTGCGTTTTAGATTTGGTATGTGAATAAGCTTGATAACACTAATGCTTTAATCGTAGCTAAGTAATATTTACACTAAGTCAAGGAGTTTTTTGTTTCTGAAGGGCTACAAAGATGAGGAAGAGCCTGGAGGGGAAGCCATACATGGAGCAGCTGAGACCATTTGGTCTGTTCAGCCTGGAGAGGAGATTGAGGGGAGGCCTCATTGTGGTCTTAACATCTACATGAGTGGAAACAGAGGAGCAGGTACCAATCTCCTCTCTAGTGATCAGTGACAGGACCTGAGGGAATGGCTTGAAACTTTAGGAATATTTAGGCTGGATATTAGAAAAAGTTTTTCACCCACAGGGTATCTGGGCACTGGAAGAGGCTCCCCAGGAAATTGGTCACAGCACCAAGCCTGACAGAGTTCAAGAAGCATTTGGGCAATGCTCTCAGGCACAGAGTGGGATCCTTGGGGTTGTCCTGTGCAGGAGTTGGACTTTGATGATTCTTGCGGGTCCCTTCCAAATCAGGACACGGTGTGATGGTTTAAGAAGCATCTGGATCTGGCACTGGGTAATGTGGTTTAGTGGTTTAGGAGTTACACTGGTAACACTCAGTTGCTGGCTGGACTTGATCTTGAATAACTTTTCCAACCTTGACAATTCTGTGATTCTATGTAGCTGACAAAAAAAAAGAGGAAGCACCCAGAAAAGACTGACATCAGTAAGAGGCCTGAAATGGCCATTTTGAACACGTCATTCTCACCAAGATTTCAGATCTCTTCCAGCACTCTGGACTCTGCTGTGTAACCACACACCCTCAAGGGTCGAGCATTGTCCTAGGGCAGGTGTACACAGTCCAAGTAGTACACAGTCCAGCTTCTTAGGGAAAGATCTGTAAGAAATGCATGTGCATGCAGAGATCTGTAAAGGAGACCTGCATTCAACTTACTCTACAGGTTCACTTAATCAAGGAAACAAGAGATTTTGGACTCCAGTAATACATCATGGAAGGACACCTCCAAGCCTCTTCATCCTTTGTAAGATAGATGCATCATTTCTTCAGAGAAGAAGTTGAACAATCCCTGAACTGCCTGAGGAAATGCTGCAGACTGCAATCCAGAATATTAAGGAGAACAGGGTGCGGGGTTCTTCTTACTTTTCTATAAAACATGTAATTCAGTAAATTCTTAATCAGTACTAAAGCTGTTGCCAGTTGTGAGCCTGTGAATCTCTGTCAGAAGAGCACAGGAGCCATCTGTAAGCTACAACCACTCTGGTTCTAACTCTTGGTATATCTAGGAAAAATTAGCACCCACAGTACTTAAGTTAATCGGACTCATGAGCTCATGAGTACTTAAGTTAATCGGACTCTGTGTCATATCTGAGAACAAGACTCCCAGACTAAAGACAGTGACTACTACTGCAATTTGCATGCTGTAATGAGGAACCAGCTCTAATGATCCTCACTCTCATCTTCTGTACTTTTATATGCTCCAGTTGTAAAAAGTTCTATTTCCTAACATTTGTTTTAACAGTTTTGTTTCCCTGTCTTGTTTCTCGGATATTACATGGAATATTTTATTTTTCCTGAAAAGTTATGCTTCCCCTGTGTATCATATTGAATAATCATGCTTTAATCAATGCTACTAAATCTGAAATATCTCTTGTGCCTCCAGGTATTGATTCTACTCTCTTCACTTATTTTATTTCTGTAAAACACTGCAGTATTTTCTGCATATGGGATCAATCTTTAGGCTTAGATCTCTCTCCAATCACCATCATTAAGATCATCTAGATGATCAGAAAAGTCCTAGGCTCATGAAATATTCTGAAGTCTTTTCCCATGCTGACAAAATTACATCTATAGTTGTAAAAAGTCAATTAAATCTCTCCCATACACAAACTAAAATATTTTGTGTTCCATATTTATTTATATTGCTGTTTTCCCAGGTGTTATTGAGACTGGAATTCAGTTTACATTATTCAAATTGGGCACTTAGTTCAGCCATGTAGTTTGTTGCTCATCTGTGTCATTTTTTCCAGTACAATGTCAAACATCAGAGAGATTCTTATTATTGGGATCTCTGCTGGCCTCAGTAGCAATCTTGTTTTCACTGCTGAGCAAGGAAACCTAAAGCTGGACTCCAAGACAAACACTCCAATACAAATTTACAGATAAATTTGCAGTTTCTGAAGATGTAGCTGAGTCCATGCTTTGAATAGGGATGATGAGAGTTGTTGGGAAGAGCAGCCTCGTGGGACTGCACCTGCAAAATCAATTGTATCACTGTGGCTGTTGGAGTGCATGTCCCTGTCTACCATGGCAGTGTGACCAGGGTAAGAGTAATTAGGCAGGTAACAAGTTCATTAATGTTAACCCTGAAGATATCAGCAGCGTGATGAGAAACTGGTGTACTTGTGGAATGGGATACCTCTGAGAAACTGAAGTTTTTTAAGTATTAACACTATCTGGTGCAGAATCACAGAATTATGAAGGTTAGAAGGGATCTTCTTGCTACCATCTAGTCCAAACCCCTGTTCAAGCAGGGTCAGACAGAACAGGCTGCCCAGGACCATGCCTGAGGAAGTGCAAAGCAAAGGCTTCTTCATGGTGTGATGTGAAAGACACAGCAGGGACCTTAATAATAAAGAGGAAAGAACTCTGGACAAGATAATTGAAGTATGCTTTAGTTAAAAATTCTCTGATAATCTTGGCTGAGACAACTGTTGAAGCTTTTCACTGAGACTGAGTGGAAAAGACAGATAACAAGATAATTTATTAATGTCACACATGCAACAGACAGATGACTTTCAGCAGAAAGAGACTGATTCAGTCCAGATGCACTCAGAGTTCGATTAACAAAGTACTTAAATATTAGACAGTTGCAGACTTGCTTAGTATGCAAGAATTGAGTGTAATTCCTCTGGTAGGAGAAAAGATATTAATGAATTCAGGAGAGCTTCTTGCTCAGGCTGCAAAATGCTGTAAGGCCTGAGTCCAACCATGTCATTACAGCCAAGAACATACTGTTTGGGTCAAATAATGTCACATGGATCTTTAAGGTACTATGAACTGTGATATCCCTTCCTTAACCTAAAGATATGACAATTTATGAATTATTCTTGGAATTTCTAAAACAAGTGACGATCCAGTTATTTTGGAGGGAAAGCTGTAATAATTTAACATTGATGGAATGGTTCACCTTGGTTAGCAATGAGTTTTTCTTGGGAAATTGAAAATAAGCTTCCTCAAAAGAATGTGGATTTTAAAATGTGTTGCAGTTTTCTGTAATTAAATCTCAAGTTTAAGTTTAATTAAATATATTTAAAGGAAATCTATTAATACTGAATTCAGGCTTTATTAGGTACTTTCCCAAAGTAGTAATTTGCAGCTGTGCTCTGTTTTGACTCAAAGAGTGATTACTACTCAAAGACAAACAGTTTTTAATATGAAGCTGTGACACATAATTTATTAAGCTAATTCTTAAAATAATTTAATCTCAGGGATAAATTCCCTGTAGAAAGTTTTATGAAGCACATGGAGTACTTTGTTTTAAAATGGCAACATATATAAAAAAATCAGTCTCAATCTCTTAATTTGATATTCATTAATGGCACTTCATGGAGAGTTTAAATTGTGTCTCTGAAGGGGAGGGNTCAAAGTCTTCATGACATTTCTTATTTCAAGAACATCTGAGAAGTTTCCACTCACTCTTTTTCTATCTTTTGCCTGATTCTGTTTGTCAGTTTACTCTTCTTCATTGGATCACTGGCCATTAATATATTCATCCAAAAATAATAGATTTTGTTGTGCTTCCTCAAAATTGCAGCTCCAGCTTCAAGCAAAATAGCTGATTTTACTTCCAGCAAAGTTAACAGTAGCTCTACAACTGAGCCTGGTGAGAGTGGAATGAAGCCCTCCATTGCTGAAAATCTGTATCTGCTTTATACAGTGTGGTTTTGATTTAAATTCCATATAAACATATTTTCAACAGGTATGGATGTATATTAAAATGTGAGAAAGTTGTATTCCAGTGTAGATGTCTTGAAATTTCTGGCATTCCTATAATTTTTATTTATTCTCTAAATTTTTCTGCATTTGGAAAAGTTAGTAAGAACAATAACTGTTTTCCCTGAGAAAAGCTTACAAAACCAATATATAATTTCAGTATTTCCCAATTAAATGTGTTTTAAAGCTTCTGACTACAATGCCCTTTTATTCCCATTTGCAGATCTATTACCCCATGAAACGAAATAGCACTGCATTAAAAATGTACGCAGTTCTATTATCCAGCTCATAACTTCTTAACACTTTTTTCTTTCAGGAATAACTTTGGTAACTACCAACAATAAATGTTGTTTTCCACTTCGTTTTTCTTCCCCAAAAGCAAAACTGAGGGGGAAAAAAAAATCCCTTAGACAATGACATCTGCAGCACAATCTGTCAAGCGATTCCTTTGGAGCCAACAAACAACAAATGACTTGTCCAGACTGAATTGTGAAGCTGCATAAAGAGCAGCTTGCACCCAAGCACTTCCTTCTGTACATTGCTCATGGAATTTTATAGTCATTAAATCATCAAGGTTGGAAAAGACCTCCGAGATCCTTGAGTCCAACTGTACATCACTGAGTCAAAACACTCAGCTACCAAACCTCTTCCATTTGGCAGTCCCTTAATTTGTTGTCTGTTTTGGGAAGGTCTTCAGCCTCGTGCTGACCTTTTGTCATACTTTCCTGTTTACTTCTGATAACTCCTGGTATGCTACTTCTTTTGTGCTGAGCCATGGCTAGGATGGCTGAACCTGACCTGGCACCCTTTGGGATGGGCTTGGACTGGTGTAATGCCAAAACATCTCTTCAAGTGGTATCTGACAGAAGAAAAGAGTGTTTCTGTGGAAGAGAATCGAGGGCATCTGCTGCTAACCCAGGGGGCACAGTGAAGATGTGATGGACAAGGGCAGGTAATGCTGGGTCTGGGGGACACAGTCCTGTCTCTCAGGGGGACCTGTGGTAAAATTGCTTCTGAAATAAAAGTCAGTGAACCAGAGAGTGATGCTCTGGGACCAAAACATCTGTCAAATCATTGTCACCTTCTGAGCAGAACTGTCCTCACAGACCAGGCTGGAGAAGTGAGCTGAGGGTTTCTGTGAGCATGCAATAGGATGTCCAGAGCTGGTATTTTTGCAAAACCTTCTTGCCTTGACACAACTTAATAAGGAGTTTTCTGAAGGACAGGAGCAATGTGTTTTGACCCAGACACAAACAAACAATTAAATGATTAAATGTGAGGTAAGAAAGCTCACCTGTACCCCACACAGATCTGTATTGTTCGTATGCTTTGGCTACTGGGTGGGAACAGATTGTCATACCATGTGTGAGTGGTTACACACTCAGAAAATCCCTGACACTTTGATGACCAGAAATGCTGAGCTTCCCATTTATGTTTTGTTAGGGTTTTTGTGCCTCATTTGTCTTACTGTGTTCCAGGAACTCATTCCAAGGTGGTGTATCGTGAATCTGAAGAAGACCTCAGGATCTACAGAGACTTTGCAAGATATCTGTTGATTCTCCTGGCCTTGTGTCAGACCTCCAATCCTTCACACCTTCCTTTAACACCCAAAGCTTTCCTGTGACAGCAGCATCTCTGTGCAATAGTCAGATTTAACAGTGACCTTACCTTACAGGGAATTCACTTTCCTCTGTGTGGCACCTGTGCACCTCTGCCTGGGCACCCTCAGTGAACCAGTTACTTCAAGATCCGATAGCACATACCCACTTTATTTTTTATACTCAATTGCCCACTACAGTTAAGACTTAAAGCTATCAAAGAGATCTGGGTGGCTAAAGAGCTAAGTTTTTCCAAAATTATTATAAAGGTCCAATAGCCAACAGAATTTATGCAGCCCACCACTGTTAGACTTCACAGGAGAGTTAGGCTCCTAAATGCCTTTGAAGCAGCTGAAATATTTGAGAATATGGATCTTGGTGTGCCAGGATTCAGATTTTATAGAAATTTAGATTGATAAATGTTTGTGCCTCTTCCCTGCAGGTAACACTAACATGTTTATCTTAAACTAATATAAATTTAATATTGTAGATTGAGAGTTAAATAGAGATTGGGTTTATCAGTCACACTTTCACTTTAATGTGATCAGCTTCAAAAGCTTATTTGACTCAAATGATCACGTTTCTGTTTACACACTTTAAACTCATAATGTTTATATACCAATTGCAATTTAATAAAATTGTTATTTTCAATTATAATTATAAAATAATGACTGTTTTATTGTCATCTTGAGTGTCTACATATAAATTATAGCTGTTTATTAAAGTTAAGCTGAAGCTTTCCTGGAGTTCTAAATTCACTGTCTTATAACTTACTAAAGGAACAAATCCAGAAGTAGTTACAAAATATTTCTTCTCATTTGTCTGCAGCTTCTTCTATTTTTGATCTTGGGTTTGCAGTGTTGTCCTTCATCTGTTGTGCTCTGGACAGTGGCCATTAATTGTAGATAAGGCAGTGAATCAGAATCCAATAGAAATTGCAATTTTTAGCATCAGTCTGAATGAGATCCTGCTAAAATAATCTTCTTACCTTCCTTGATTAATTAATTCATTAAGATTAATTAATTAATCATTAATATTAATATGTTATTTAATTAATCATTAATTAATATATTGACTTTCAGCACCAGTAAAATAAGTAGTCATGCAACAAGACTGTATTCTAAAAAAATTTCATTTACGAGAGCTACAGTATTTAGCTGAAGATTTACTGAATGTCAAATTACTTCAGCAAGATGGAAATCACCTCTGATGCCAGTGAGGTGCCTAGGAACAGAATATGCACAACTGAAACATGAAAAGAAGTCCTGTATGCATCTGAAGTGATGCATGGACTATGCTGGCCCTCTGAGGGCAGGATCAACATCAACAAATTAAGCACATTAAGGTCTCAGTGTTTTTCCAAATTATTGAAATTTACTTCTAGTCTCAAATTAATAAGTATAGAAGTAAACACAGTGAGAAAAGAAAAGCTGCCACATTTCTGATGCTCATTTATTTTGACAATTGTTAGTCAGCAATTAGAAGCAATATACTCTGTTGTAACAGCTCTTCAAAGGGCATTTGCAATTATAGATGTATTTGCAGAAATAAATGGAGAAAATGACCTCATGACTGATGCAAGAACACAGTCTTTTGGGAGGTTTCTAAAATCTGTAGTTCAGTGATGAGAAGATCAGCCTGGCCATGCTGTTGTGCTGTATTTATCTCTAATACTATGTTTTGCTCTTTTATGAGGATGAAAACCTATTTTCCAAAACTGATGAAAACTGGTGAAGTATATTTGCTTTAGATGTCTGCATTATTATTCTCTATCAATCACAGATTCTTTCTTCCTTTTTCCCTGCCTTCCCTTCACCCCCGTAACTCTTATTGCTGGAGAACCAGATAAAGTGAGAAAACATTGTCACAGAGAAGATGATCTGCCCACCACCGAGTATTGTGGGCTTAAAAAGAAGAGAGAAAAGGGGGATTTTGATGTCTATGGAGATGCAGAGGCTTCTGGGAACAGTTAATCAGTTAAACAGTTAAAGGCTGGTGAAGTATTGAAGCAAAAGCAGGGCATTTGTGTCTAATATGTGGAACTGAGTGTGGGATCTTGGATGAGGATGGTTTCATGCTTTGTAAGATATACGAGATAATGAGTTTGAGGATTATGTGGGATTGTGGTTACCTGAAATTTAGAGGACACGGAGTCAGGTAAAGGAAAAGAAAAATAAGGGTTTCAATTGCATTTGAGTCAAAGCAGTGCTAGCTTTTTCCAGGTTTAGAAAAGAACATTTGAAACCTGAATGAAAAAAAAAAAGGGGGTCTGGAGGAGGTAAATTTGTATTATATTAGCTCTGCTATCACAAATAATGAGGATCAGAGTTAGCCTGGATACACAGAAACAGATGGCAAAAGCCAATGATTGCCCTAAAGATGAGCTTGCCAACACAAAAAGCGTAAAGACAGGAAGGATAAAGGAAGGACAACCAGTGATCAAATGTATTTTCATAGTCTGGTTGTGAGTACTGGGTATGTTTCTGTCCTGCTACCTTTGTTAACTGATCCATGGAAATGGAGACACACTGGCACAAAGCATGGGTTTCCATAGCAAAGACTGTATTGTGAGGACTCAGGGGCATGGTTGTTCCAGGCATAAGGAGATATCAACATTTTTGAATCATATCTGTCCATAAAAAAGGGGAGTTATGGCCTAGGAGTACATATAAACTCCTGTGCTTTAAAGAGAAGTTTTCTCTTAATCTGCTCTGGGCTCTGAACTGCTCAAAATGAAAAACTGGCATCTAAACTGAAGGCAAAAAAAGCACATAAAACTGCCTATACTTCCACAGTGAAATAATGTACACTTGAATTATATTTACTGTTCTGAATTTACCTAGAGAATACACCTTCCTCATTTATAAAGAATACTTAGTCACTAAAAGAAACTCCTAAAATAAATAAAAGCTATAGACTTAAGTGCTTACAGCTCCTAAAGAAGTGATCTTTTGAAGAGCAGCTAACAGCTTGGAGAGCCTCCTCTCTCTCACTGTGCTTTGTGGGGAGTTTGAAGTGACCCTCCATGCTCCTAAGACATTCTCCTCATTCTCTAGTGTTTTCCAGAGAGTCTCTAAGCAGTATGTGCTGCACATGTTTACCCTCCATGATTTACTCATTTACTGTAGCTAAGTATGCAGGGAAATAGTCATCATTCAGTTCTTACTGAAGCTCCCACAGCTGGCTTGTCTGTTTATTTTCGGAACCTGGCTGTGATGGGTTGATGCCCTGTGCCCCCCAAAGCCTCTCTGTCACTCCCCTCTTCAGCTGGACAGGGCAGGGAGAAAATATCGTGGAAGGTTCATGCGCAGAAGTAAAGACAGGAAGAGATCCCTCACCAGTTACTGTCATGGGCAAAATAGAGTTGTCCTGGGGAAATTACTGCCTGGCTGGCTTCTCCCATTAATCCTTTGCAAGACATCATGATGAATTTCCTATCTTATAAGGAACATATCTTAAGAAGCAATAGCTTTTAATTTAAAATACATTAGTTCTCAGAATATTCACTGTGAATTCCAAGCAACTGCCTCTTATGCAACTTAAAGTGAAATTGAGATTTCTGTGTGGATGCTGAGCAATATACCATAAAATACATTGATAACCTTGAGAGTAGTCCTGTGGGGAATCTTCCCATGTGGATTAGCTGGGTGCTGGATTTCAGGAAAAACTTGAATTTTATCTCCCACTCACTGAAGCTATTTGAAATCCTCTGGTGTATCAGCTCTAGGCTGGCACCATTTTAGTCTTCTTTGATCATGAAAAATTTAATTCAGCTTTGGATAATGAAGACAATCAGACACAGCATCTCTCTGTGATCGGACTGCTGTGTGCAAAAGTGAACATCCCCCAGGTATGGGGGAGACTTTCCCTCATGTTTGTTGTTCCTCATGACATAAGGGGCAGAAGGGAGAAGGTGCCAGTGCCAACAGACATCAGCTATCACAGAAAAACCCAAAACGTTTAGATTTAGATATTTTTAGGCTTCAAGTAGTGTCAGCTGGAGCTGTTGGTGCCCTTAGAGAATGCAGATCCTGGCACACAGTGCCATTAACATCATTCAGCCACAGTGCCCAGAAAGTTTCCTTGTTTTCTTCAAGGCTACCTCATATTTAGAAAGTGGGCAGGCAGCACAGTGCTCTGTGCTGGTTTCAAGTTGTTGTTATAGGACAGCAGAGTCCTTGGGCTGACAGGTTTAATAGATTTAATTGCAATGGATCATCATAAGTCTCAGCCTTACATGAGAAATCTGGTGTCCATGAAAACAAAGGGGCTCAAATTCAGTTTTTGGCTGAAAGGAGAAATCTCACTTTAAGGAGAAATCAACAGATAAGGTTTATTTTGTTGACTGTGCAAAACCCAACACTTAAACACTACATTAAACTGGTGAAATTAGCCCCACTTTTCCTGAGGAAGGCTTTTATGGAGTGGATCACCTTTACCTGTGTCTTTGCAACTGCAAGGGCATGGCATACACAAGGACAGGAGGCTTTCAGGTACTAAGGAGTCTTCCTTGAAGTGGCTGGCCCTTTTCAAGGTCTGAAAGATCGAAGAATGTGATCATGGAACTACAGTTTGCTCCTCCTTAGACCACCTTTACAGGAAGTATTGTTATATTTCACATCTGTTAAAATGGGTTCCAAATAGCTGTTCTAACAAAAGTTCTAAATTGGATTTTCAAGCTTTCTTCAAGGAGCCCCTGTGCCTTCAGTTCCTTCACATACATTCACAATTCTTAATGACATTCATTCCCTAGATATAATTAGGAAATGTTGCTTCATTAATTAAGTAACACAGTCTAAACCTTAGAAGCTTTGATGATTCCAGTTCAGAGTCCTCATGAATCTTGCAGCAAGGGATAGAGCACCTCTCCCATGAGCAAAGGCTGAGAGAACTGGGGGAGGTCAGCCTGGAGAAGAAAAGGCTCCAGGGAGACCTTATAGTGGCTTTTCAACACTTGAAGAGACTAAAAGAGAGTTGGAGATGGACTTTTTACAGGAGCATGTAGTGACAGGACAAGGGGCAATGGCTTTAAACTGAAACAGGGCAGGTTTAGATTGGATATTAGAAAGAAATTCTTTACTGTGAGGATGGTGAGACTGGTACAGGCTGCCTGGAGAAGCTGTGGATCCCCCATCCCTGGAGGTGTTCAAGGCCAGGCTGGATGGGCTCTGAGCAACCTGATCTAGTGGCAGGTGTTCCTGCCAATGGCAGGGGGTTGGAAATAGGTGATCTTTAAGGTCCCGTTCAACCCAGACCATTTTATGGTTTTATGATTGTAAGTTTTGCTAAACAGCCATCAGGTTGCCATTTAGATGTTGGTTATTCCAATTTAGACAGTTCCACTTCTCAAATGTTAGCAGAGAACTTTTGTATTTGCCAGCAGAGAGGGAGACAAATATTTAATCTAAGCCATGCTGGTCACACATATTTAAGGAGTAATCCTGGATTCTACCTTGCAATTATATTGCTATAGAAATAACCATGAAATTGAGCTGTGGATTTTTCCAGTAAGGGTCATATATCGGGTTTACTTAATATATATTTCGGTCACATAATGGCTTCAGATTACAGCTAAATGTGATAGACACACTGAAAAACAGTTCATCTCGAATCAAAATTATTATTTATACCCCATAGTTTAGGTTTTTTTAGTGGTGTATGTGTTTGAACTCTCTATCATTAGGTAACTTGGATCACTGTGGTCCAAAAAGACCCAACATCTTCAAGCTTGTCACTGGTAGTCTAAAACCATCATTTTTATTTATTAAATAAGGCCAGCACAAGAAAGTACCCACTAATTCAAAACCCCCAGATGTTCCTATTTTAATACCTTTCCCTCAAGTCCTACTCTTTCCCTGAGGCCTGTGTTCATATACTCTGAATTCCTTTCCCTCATTGGGCTTTTAATACTTGATCATAAATGATTTCAAGGGTAAGAAAACCTTCTTTCTGCCTCCATGGCTAAACTATTTGCTTCTTATTTCTATGGCTTTTCATTTCTCTCTCCTCTAAGATTTTCTGACTGTCTAAAAGTTATCATGGGCCCCTATATCTTTCCAGGAAAGGAGCCAACATATTAGTGCTGGTGCATTACAGTAAATATGCATTTAAATCTTTTCTTAGCATTTTTATTACAAGCTTTCAAAGTTGTAGTCTAATATCTCTGAAAAAGAAGTAAAGAGAAGAGAAGAGAAGAGAAGAGAAGAGAAGAGAAGAGAAGAGAAGAGAAGAGAAGAGAA
>VZTH01005792.1:215233-306281 GCA_013397815.1 Aleadryas rufinucha
TCACTGGTAGTCTAAAACCATCATTTTTATTTATTAAATAAGGCCAGCACAAGAAAGTACCCACCAATTCAAAACTACCAGATGTTCTTATTTTAATACCTTTCCTTCAAGTCCTACTCTTTCCCTGAGGCCTGTGTTCATATACTCTGAATTCCTTTCCCTCATTGGGCTTTTAATACTTGATCATAAATGATTTCAAGGGTAAGAAAACCTTCTTTCTGCCTCCATGGCTAAACTATTTGCTTCTTATTTCTATGGCTTTTCATTTCTCTCTCCTCTAAGATTTTCTGACTGTCTAAAAGTTATCATGGGCCCCTATATCTTTCCAGGAAAGGAGCCAACATATTAGTGCTGGTGCATTACAGTAAATATGCATTTAAATCTTTTCTTAGCATTTTTATTACAAGCTTTCAAAGTTGTAGTCTAATATCTCTGAAAAAGAAGTAAAGAGAAGAGAAGAGAAGAGAAGAGAAGAGAAGAGAAGAGAAGAGAAGAGAAGAGAAGAGAAATTGATGTCTGAAATTAGGACTGTTGTCTAAAATAGACAGAAGGGACTAATCCCTGATGCAGACTTAATAATCAGTGGATAGTCAGTATGGTCAGATGTTTTTGCCATGCTCAGCAGGAAAAAAAACTCCTTCCCTGTCTCTGACTCCAGGAAGTACAGATGGGAGATCCTGACTGGAAAAGTTTCCATCATCAAAGGATTCTCTGCCATCCATGACAGGCAGGTATGGCATTGCCTCAGAACAAGATGAAAAAGTCTATGAGTGTTTATTTTTTAAAGACAAAACTCCTTCAAGTAAGTGAAGTCAGGAGCATCCAAACCTTGGGCTGGGGCATGGTGTGACTCCCAGGATCTGCAGCTATCCATATCCCATCAAGTTTCAATAAAACTCTGTAGAAATGTCACTTTGGGCTAACTCAGCTGTGTCTTGAATTCCTTTAACAAGGCAGTTACCACTCAGGGCAGACATGAATGCTTTCAACCTCCTCCTTGTTCCCAATTTCCTCCCAGAGAATGGCAGCACAGGGCTCCTTACATAGTGCTCCTTTATGATCCTCTTGAGACTTGAACCTATATGACAAAAACTGTTGAACATAGCGAGGTATCCACCAGTTGTCCACTCAAATAAACCACTTGGCAGGGTCCAGTTTGCAGCAGCTCTGCAGTCAGATGCCTAGACAGATCCTAGGGAATGCCAGATCTCTTCCAGGGTTTCTCAGGACAGTCATTCCCACACAATCCTGCTGGGGCCTTGGTAGAGGCTGGTTCTTTCCCCAGGTTTTGTCTTGTTTCACAGCCTCCATCTCCTGGCTGGAGAACCCCAGCAGAGTTCTGCCTCTGCTTCCAGTGTGAGTTAGTCTGTAAGGGTTCTTCCGCTTTTCTTGCGTAACCTGAAGGTCTGCAGGACTGGGGAGTTTATGGAGTTGAGGATCTACCACTATTTCTGTTTGCATTGTGGTTCTGATGGGCTGACTCAGAGAGCTCCTTTAGGTCTTCGTTCCTTGTTTCACAATTTATGGTATTTAACAAAGCAAGCCATAACAAGAAGACAATACAAGTAAAATATAAGTCTGGAGAACTATTGGGAAGGCACCACAGTGTAGCTCTAAATCATTCCTGGCATACAGTGCAACAAAAGCAGAACCCCAGAAGACTCTGCATGTCTCTGGCTTTGCACAGGCTTCTCCACTTTGCAGAATTAAGCCCGGTGTGGGCACACAGCCATGTATCACTCATGCACCATTACTTGTGATCTGAGTTGGAGGTGACAAGTGAAGACAATAGCCAGGCCCTATTTTCTTTTCAGACTTACAATGGAAACCTCAGTTCCAGTTCCAAATAATGCTCACTTTAGCTTTCACACAGTAATTGCTCATCATAACTTTGCAGCTCGTTAGCAGATGCATTTTGCTTCAAACTTCATTGTATTGTTCTTTTTCCATGGAACTGTAATATACAATGTCATGAAGAAAATGGAAAGAGAGACATAGTGTAGTTATATAGGGCCACCCAACATAGAAAGGGTTTTTTTTGTGAATGTTACATCTATAATTAAGCTATCAACCCACCTAAGAGAAACAAAACTGAGTCTTTTAATTAGCTTCTTGAATAGGAATAAATGCCTCATTATTCTTAACCATATCAAGCTGAGAACATTATTAAAGTCTGAAGGAATAATGAACAACATGACAAGAAGAACATTAGAGCACATAGAGGAATACATTTGCCTACTAAGAGATCTGCATAAATATGCTTATCACTGCTATCTAGGAGGACAAAGATACCAAAGGAAAGAATGGAAACAAAAGGACAGTAAAGGTAGAGACATAAAGACATAAAGAAAATGATATTAAGTCAGAGGTAGGGGATATGGGGTTTTTTTTGTATTTTGTGCTACTGAGCACTCAGGAGCTCAGCTGCTCTGCCAAAACTTCTCTGAGCCAGCTGAGTGGATTGGCCTGTGCTGCACTAAGTATGGGGGTTTTTTTTCACTTCTTTGTGTCTGCTTTGGCTCCTAGGCCTTGCCTCGCTGAGGTATTTAGAGGGAGAACATGCCTCTTCAGAAGCCATAGAACAAAAGAGTTCAGAGAGGACTTTTGGACAAATTTCTCTCCCCTGAGCCTGTAGGGAGCATGAATAATCTTTACAGGCTTTCAGAAATCCCTTGGCTGAAAGGAGGCATTATTCTCTCTCTTTAGAAATAATGCCAAGAGCACAGAAACCCTTTCACAGAAGGGAAAAAACCGAAGGTACATATCTGATCGTTCATAGCTGGATATGTTATCCCACAATCCCAAAGAATGCTCTGAAATTCAGACCCAGAGAAGCCTGCATTCCTATCTTTGAATTAAAGCTCGTCCATAAGCTATTTCAACCTACCAAATCTCATTAATTTCAACTGTATTTAACTCACGTGTAGAGAGTTGCACCACTATGGGCTGGAGCACCTCCTACATGGACTTCAGCCATCATGGAATCACCATGAGATCCAGACTCCAAGGTCTTGATTGTGTTGCTGGAGCAGGCAGAGGGAATTTCACACAACTTTCCTTCTTGACATTGCTCTGAAACTGCTGGATCCAACAGATGGATCTGCTGTCCAAGAGGAAGGAGAGAAGGTGAGCTGCCTCCTCCTCACCATGCTCCTTTCCTCTCCTCTCCATCCTGTTCTCTTTCAAAGTCCTGAACAGCAGTGTCTGTGCCATGAGGGTGGACCTGGATTTGTCCCCTGGACATCCAGCTCCACTTCAGTGTCACAATATCCCATCTGAGCCAACACCAAGGCGCCTCTGCACTGACACAGTCAGGAGCAGAAGAAGGGTGGGTGAACGCAGAGAGTGGGTTCATTTGTCTCTCAGAGCAGTTACCTTGGCTTTTTCCAAACTCCTCCTCTTAATCAAGGTGCTGGAATATTTAGAAATTAAAAGGACAAAAAACTAAAACATTTAAAGGCGCAGAGGAAGAAGACCTGTCCTATCTTCCATTCACAGGGGCATCAAATTGTGAAAAAAACATCTCCCAGAAGAAACTGGATCAAAAATTTACTCCCAAATGTGATGTTTGTCAACTTCTACTTTGCATTTCACACTGCTCCTAATAAAAACAATAACAAACCCTACCTCCTAACTACAGAAAATTATATCTGCTCTTTCAAGTTGAAAAGAGGAGCATTTTGGTATTTACCTTTGGCATTTTTGCCTGTGAGGCAGAGGCAATTTGAGACAATAATTTTAGAGTAATTATGTGTGCTACCGTCATGTCTGTTTCATTTCTAGCTTTCTCTGCTCTTCCCATGTATTTATTTTTTTTTGTCTAAGAAGCTCTGCAATTGTATATATTTAAAAAGCAGTGATTTCAATAAACACTTCATAAAGTTCAAGCAATTTGTCAAAACATGATCTTCATTCCTAATCAATGTAATGGGATAGAACGGCTAATGTGTCAAATTTCATGCTTTTGATCCCAAAGGGGATCAGGAGATGAGGAGCTCTTGAAACAAAGATGTGATTCATTAAGTGAAGCACAAAATGGAAATAATCAGATTCGTGGAAATGAATTGTGAAGACAGTATACGCTGAGAAACAAATAAAATAGGAAGAAAAGCTTGAAATGTTTCTGTAGTTAGCAGAAAGGAGGGGATGCAGCCTGGAAAAATATACTGTTGGGTTTTATTTATTAGTCTTCAGCAACTAGGAAACACTGGTGTTACATTTGTCTAATTTTTTTTTCCTCCTTGAATATGAAATATGCTGTCTTGCTCTTCTTCCCATCCTAAAATTAAACAAGCAGCCACATCCTTATGTTCTACAAAATTAATTTACCATAAAGAATTTAATCTCTCCTTAATTCCTGGAATTTTACATTCCTTTTATCAATGATTTTGTTGCATTTTCTCTTCTGCCATAAGCTGGACCACCTTTAATATCCCTAACTGAACTACTACACTTAGAAAATCAGCATTTTCCAAGCCGTGGAGGCATGAATAAGTGTCTCAGCACTTTTCCCTCACTGTCATTCAGAATGAGACCAAAGAACTTTTCCTCAGACTTCCTAACAAGACCTCTTAGCTAAGCTTTTCAAGACAATTAATGATTTTCAGTGATTTTGGGAAAGAAATGATATAACTTCAAGACAAGAAGACAGCATGTAATTTCTAAAATGATACAGTATTTGCCTTAGTGAGGCAGAGGCAGTCGAAGCCACTAAAACTGGGCACTGAAGATGCATGAGCTTAATTCTTCAGACACTTGAACTGGTAAGAGCCAGGGTTTTTGCACAACTCTGATGGGCAAGTGAGGCCAATGGGATTCTTACACAGCAGAACATTTTGTTGTTCCAATCCTGTTTTGGTGAAAGAATTTCTGGGCAGGGCACTGATAAAGAGTTTGTGGTTGGACTCCAGTGTCCTGTATTTTCTTGTTCCGTCTCTCTCACCTCTACTAAGGGGAGACTCCCGATGTAGCTCCTTGGCACAAAATTAATAAACACCTGCTTAAAAATACAGATTCTTGTTTGTTCTTGTTGTCTGTTTTTTGTTCTACTATTACTTAAGGATTTTTTTTTTTCCAGAACTCCATTCTGATGAGTGAAAACGTCCTACTCACAAAGTATTCATGTGAGTATTTGTTACAGTACTAGCATTGGCCTTTAGCTTCAATAGCTCATCTCCTTCCCTGGTGCTTAACTTCTGATGCATTTGTACTCAGCAATCAGATCTTTTCACAGCCTTAATTTCTGAAATACTCAAGTTCATCAGAGTCCTGTCCTTAGTCAGTTTTTCCCTGATGGCCCAGGGATCTGAATGTTGCACACTATTGCAGACAAGGTTTCATCAGTGCCTTGGACTGTCGAATTATTAATTCCCCAACTCTGATAGAAGTATCTCACCTGGTGTCGTATATCCTTTCTCTATGGCATTTTCAGTAAATGATCACTCAGATCATGTCCCACAGTTAGGTTTTGTTAAAAGATTTTCTGTAAAATTTCTGCAATACGTCAAAGATGAGTCTGAGTCACAGAATGGGTAAGGTTGGAAGAGGAAAAAACCTCACAAAATATAAAACCAAAAACCTCATGACTAAAAATTTCTCTAACACAGACTGAGAAAAACTAATTTTGTGAGAATCAATGGGCTATAATAGAATTAACACTGCTAAGAAACAGAAGTTGAAAAATCAGGCAGCAAGACAGAAACATTATGTTCAAACACTTTTTGAATTAGAATTGCACATTATGTGCCTGAATGTGCTTGTGCAGCGTAGCAAGATGTGTTATCTGTTAGAGAGCTATCACAGACTACTTGGGTCAGCACTGCATCCACTGGCTGATCTTTGTTTCTGTCACTGATTTTTTTAAAAACCCAACACGTTATGAAAAATGAGGGGAAAACAGTTCTGACATTTGGATTGTGAAAGGAAATGTAGTCAGTGTGCATTTGAAACATGTAAACTGTTTATAGCTTCAATTTCTGTACAGTGGCCAGAGATTTAGATTTCTGGAGGTGTTTAAGGGGAAAAACCCTACACATTTTCTGGATGGATTTTTTTCAGGCTGTTGAAATTTGACATATGTGCATCATTTCAAGCCCTTAACCTAATAGGTTAAAAAAACAACAAAATGGCCTTATCTTCAAAATGAAAGTACTATTCTTACAGAATTTCAGGATCAAGTACTAGAGCAAATCTCATGGGAAATATTAACTAATTAATTATTAGGACAATTCCTAGAACCCACTTTGCACACTTTTGATTTAGTGAGCCTGGACAGTTTCCTGTGCTGGAGATTTTGCAAAGGCTTTGCAGATTTAGAGTGACAGAATTCTTTAGGTTGTTTTACTGGTCTCATCCCAACAGGTATTGAGTTTACCCACATATAAAATCAGAGTATAAGGTGCAGATTTTGTGCTTTATCTCTACAAGTATAATATTACATACTTGTTATTCAGCTTCAAGCAAGAAAGTTTCCCTCATAATTGTGGAATCAGTGAAATTATGGCATATTTTCACCAAAAATAATAAAACCTATTCTCAGTGGTAATGAGGTAAATCTGCGAAATTTCACAGGCTTGTCAGGTTTTACAGATGGGTAATAGACAGAATCTTGTACTTTTCTCTAGAGAGAAAATATCTGACCAAAAAAACCCCACAAAAAAACTAAAAACCTTTGAAGAAAAATATTTTCTCTTACATAACTAAAAACTGTTGAAAAATAAAATCTCCTCAGGAAAAAGATTGAGTGTGTCTACATTATATTGTTATAGATATATGATTTACTATATAACAATCCCTGTGTGCCATCTTTGTATTCATCTCACTGATCAAAAAAATAAATTAGATTCCATAATCTTTAGGCCCATGATAATGGCTTAGTATAGGGAGTCATTAATGATGTAAATTATACTCACAGCTGTTAGCAACATGTAAGTGTCTTGTTTTCCCTCTTTTGGTTCAGATGAACGTCAATTAGCTCAGTGATATTTACACTAATATTTTATTTATTTGGTGCAATTGTCCATCTGTTTCAGTAGTGATGAATGTTACAATGTTTCTGCTGGATGTAAAGGAATTAGATTTTTTTACTGTTAACCTTTCCCAGGAGATAAGAGAAGCCATGCTTAAGTCCAACACACAGGCAAACCTTCACAGATGTTGTCTTCCCTCTCTACTTCACAAACTCTCGGCGAAATCATCAGACATATCTCCTAGCCATGCATTTCTTGACTCCAGGTGAGCAGTTAAGGGAACAAAGTTAATTTCAAGTTACAGATTTATGGATTAGCCCCATGTTGCTTTATTTTCTGAGGCTTTTACATACAGGATCTCTATACCTGCAGGGGAGCTACACATATCAAAGGAAGACAGATATACGACCCATCAGCATTTTGCAAAACATGCATGTTCCCTTTTACAGTTGTTTATAAGGGTTCTGGCCTTAGGGGTTGTGGAAAATGTCAACTGTCCTACAGTTTGAGAGGGGTTTGCACACGGTAGTCTGGTAATGGTCTCTAATAGAGAAGTGATTAAAGCATGTGAACCTTCTGAATGTTTTACTGTTGATTAACTGAAATTAATGAGGTGTTCATGTCTGGCTCTTTCCTCAGGGGCTATAAATTAACTGCATGGTAGTTATGAATAAATAATTTTTTAATGCGTATTATTTCTAAAATTATGCAATACGGACAATCCTGAAAGAATCTGGATTTTTTACGTGACTTCTTTAGGAAACAAAGTCCAAGGACACTTGATTTACACTTTCCTATGGATGTGTCATTCACTAGGCTAACATAATGCATTTTCTTTTCATGCAACTGCATTGATCAGGAAAATAAATTGGCTCCAAGAGTTACAGGTTTTGTTCTCCCTTAGGAAAATGGCTCACTGTAAGACATCATTAACGTAGTAAATCATAGTCAGAAATGTTGACACCATGAAAGCATCTTATGTGCTTCTTTTTAATGTAACTGAGCATCAATTAGTTCAGTGATATTTGCATAAATACCTCTATTTTGAGGGTAGGACTGTCCATCTGTTTCACTAAGAACTTAATTACAATGTTTTTTCTGGAAAAGAAGAAATTAATCTTTCCGACGGTTAACCTTTCCTACAAGACAAAGCAGTCATGTTCACTAGAATATAACAAATAGAACAGCAAATAAATATAATCTGATTAAATATTTTGTCTTGAAAAGTAAGATGTTAATTAATGGAAACAAAAAATAGTTCCAAATTTTAACAAAGGATTAGTTCTATATTTTAAGGCCATAATTGTCATTATGTAAACTCTCACAGATCAGTATTGATGCCTTCTTTCTTAGGAATAATGCCAAGACCTCTGGGTTTGTTGTTTATAGCACATTTAGGGAGAGGAATCTGAGTCATTCCCACTTCTCCCAGCTTGACACACGGGCCAGCAAGGGATGCTGAGAGCCTGGAGAGGGATTGCAGGGCAGCAGGAGAGCACCTGGAGGGCACACAAAGGAATTCCAGCCACTCCAGCCAGTGAGATGGTGTTATTGGGGGCCCAAATTAAATGCCTTTATCACACACATGGAGCATGGGGAATAAACAGAGTGAGTTAGTGTTACATGCCTGCAGGGCTGTGACTTCATAGGTATTATGGAGGTGTGATGTGATGGCTGCTATGACTGGACTGTGGAAGAATATGATAGGGAAGAATACAGGCTCTAGGAAGGACAGGGAGTGAGATAAGGAGGGGACAACACACTCTATATTAATGACAAGATGGAGTGCTCAGAGCTTCACCTGGGGATGGACAAGGAGCTCATGGATCAGGATGGAAGGGTGGGGAGGGACAGGTGACATTGCAACGGGGGTCTGCTACAGGTCACCCAGACAGAAAGACTGAATGGCTGAGGCCCTCTCCAGACATCTGGCAGCAGCCCCACATTCACAAGACCTGGTCCTCACAGGGGATTTCAAACATCCTGGTGTCTATTGGAGGGACAACACAGCAGGGCATAAGCAATCCAGGACGTGCCTTGGAAACCTTGATGACAACTTCTTTCTCCATGTGATAGAAATCCACTGAGGAGAGGTGCTCTGCTGGACCCTGTTCTCACTAAAAGACAGTGGCTGACGGTCAGCCTTGGTTGCAGTGACCCTGATATGGTGGCATTCAGGATCCTCAGGGCAGCACACCACACAAGGAGGGCACACAACAAGCTCTGGACTTCAGGATAGCAGACTTTGGCCTCTTCAAGGATCTCCTTGGTAGAGACCAATGGGATAGAGCTCTGGAGCAACACATCCCAACAAAGTGGAAGCTGGGCAAAGACACCAGGAGGCCTGTGTGGATGAACAAGTAGCTCACAGACAAACTCAAACACAAAAAGAAAGCCCAAAGATCAGATTGGATGGGAAAGCTGGTCCACCTGGTCTGCAAAGAAGGATTCTGTGATTATGTGATGGTGTAAGGTGTCCCTGCCTTAGGCAGGAGGGTTGGAATTAGATGATCTTTAAGGTCTCTTCCAACCTTAAATGTTCTGTGATTTCCTGAGTGTCTCAGGAGAGACCAAGGGCAACAATTGGTCAGTCAGCTACAAGAGCAACTCCACCATCTCATCAGAGCTGAGCCACATTAATATGGTGGCATAAATCACGTGTTCTGGCCTTGTCTTATTCTACTGAAAACTCACAGAATTAGCTTTGCACAAGTTTTCACCTGGTATTCCAAGGTCATTTTTTTCTCTCGAGTGTTCTGTCCTCCCTCTGACTTTCATAATCACACACCATTCCTCTCTTCCACACGAAAATGACTCATGAAGAGATGAGGAAACTTTACAATTTTTCAAACTGATCCCTAGCTGAATTAATTACTGTAAAATAGTAGCTCTGGAGGTGTGAGTGTCCACCTTCCAGTAACTGACCTGTAGTGATGAGAAGCAACTGGTTGACAAGAATACTTATAAGATAACTCCTTTCATCCAGGAGATAAAGGCCTTTGTTCTTGGAACTGACAAGTCAGAGTTATAGTTTCATTTCCTTATGTGTCATCTAGTCTGTAATTGTTAAGCTTTTGGCTTTAATGTGTAGATTTATTCCATCTCCAACAAAGCTTTGATCCATAATTTAGCCCAAGAGCTTGAGTTGCCTCTTATGTCCAGAACTATTAAATCAAGAGTAACTTTGTTAAAGTTGGTGGACAGTCACTGCAGTTGTTCCAGTGCAGAATTAGTGCATGTGAAGAGAGTGAGACATCTAGTCTGGACCCAGTTCTGAAAACCTCTTCCTTAAGTTTTCCAGCTAAATTTTTGCTTAGCTGATAATGTGCAGGTTGCTTGAAAGTTCAATTGTTTCACTGTTTAACTTTACCCTGGAAAGTTAATTTACCTACATTGCACATATCAGACTAAAGGAAGTTTCCCCATAGCACTGTACTGGGAAGGGGAACATCAATACAAAATAGCAAAGAAATAGAATACTTGTGGACAATGTAACAAAAAAGTCTTTGAGTTCCTTTAATGCAATATCTGATACCAATAACAAATGTATTCAAGAAAAATAAACCAATAAACCCTCACCACATTTTCTCTTTGCATATCTCCATATCTATATGCAAGTAAAAACAAGGGAGATTTAATGGAGGAGGAGATTACTGCACTAATGAAGGGATAGGATGAAATATTAGAGAATAACAAAAGCTCATATAGAACATAATTTATTTTTCAGTGTAACATAATGACACTAGTGCAGATAAAGAGTTTGTTCTCATTTCCATTGCAATCTGTTTGCTAAGATAATGCAGTTGTAAAACAGAGAAAAAAAAATTTTTCAGATCTTGCCAGAAGGCCCAACTCATAACATCACCTAAGAAAATCCAAGTCTCACCATTTTAAACCTGTCCCTATGGATCTACTGGGCTCTTCTTGTTCCACACCAGACTGACTCAAAGCATAATTCCTTCCTCTGATTTGAAATTAATATGGTAACATAGATCCCTATGCCATTTTTTTCTGCAATGTACATATGTCCAATTCTAAATTAGTCTCTAAGTATTAAAAACGGGAATGACTGGACTGTCTTCAGTTTTTTCTGGATTCCCTGACTCCAAGAAAACGCAATATGTGCCTTCTGTAACACCTTCTCCTGTTGCTTAGAGAAATATTTCTGAAGATTTTATAATTACAGCATTGCTTTACTCATTCTTCTTGATGTTTCAGTGCTTCTCCCCTGTCCTAATGCATCTATATCCTCATGTGCTAACCACAAGTACATTTACCAATCAAAAAAGTGTTTCAGAAACAATCCAAAATGTATTTCATATATCTATTTTTCATAGCCCTTAGGTTCCTGGAAACGTTAGCACTTACCATACCTCTCCACATTCTTGCAATGCCTTTATTTCTGCAGTCTTTGGCTTTTAGAGTACCTTGACATCTTCCCCTGGGACGGGCACAGCCTGCCTTTCCAGCCAGCAGCACAATAAGAGGCAGTGAGCATTCAGATACTTCCATAGTTTTGCTCACAGAAAGGTTTCTATAAGTTGGGTGAAGATTTATCAGCATTTTCTCCCAGCCTTAAGCAAAAGACATTGAAATTACTAATAATCTCAGTTAGCCATTGGGAGCTGAATTGATTAATTGGCTAGTGAAGGTAAAGCGCTATGGAAATGTGACGTGCTTTACACTTGGTGCTATTGTGATAATTAAGAGCAATTCTTTTCAAATTCTTTTCTCAAGGCTTAGACCCACTGTTAAATTAGTTCAACTTAAGGAGTCACCAAGCATTAGTAGAGCTGCAGTAGCTGCCCTTATGTGTACTCTTATCCCATAGCAACAGTCTGATAATTTCATTTCATGTAACTTGTAGTAAAATTATGTTCAATACATTGTAGTTGGGTTGTTACTGCAGTACAACATCAATTGACATTGAAAGAAATTGACTTTCACTCTTCCCATTGCTGTTTGGTCCTTACACTCCCTTTTCCTTGTTGAAACATCTATGCAGCTGTGTATTAAATTAATTGATCCAATTGAAAAACAAATTTTCATCATTATTATTGTTGTTATCCTGAATCCTGGTTAGCTTTCAGGTCTACTTTCCTCTAAGCTCATGTGAGGTTTGGATGTGATCAGCCTCAGAAAAGAGGAAGGGTAGCATTTCTTTAAGTACTGTGGTAGCTTAAAACCTATGTTGCTACAGTTTGTCTCACCTTAACCTGATTTTGCTGTAGGTGAGGAGAACCCAAAACACAGAGAAGACACTTCTGTGAAGGTTGCTAGCCTTAGTAACTTCTTAGTACTCTTGAGCCCTCACCATTCACAATATTTCAGAAGGAGCTGAATATTTTATACCATCAGTTTCTTAATTATCAACTAAGAACCCATGAACTCAAAATTTTACTGATTTTTGCTTGAAAATTCCAACATCCATGTGTGTTCTATTTGTCTTTTGGTAATTGGGAAGTGGAGGCAAAAACATATTTTCATGAAACCAGTGCAACTTTTCATTGGAGATCAATTGCTTATTTTAATTTTTTTTTTCATCTTTTAAAAGCCAGTTTTAAGTAACAAAAAAAATTACACAGCTTGCTTTATATATGTGGAAATAAAGGTTCTCTGGCTGAACTATTTGTGTCTTCACAGAATCACTGAATGGGTCAGGCTGGAAGGAACCACAGTGGGTCATCTGGTCCAACCTCCCTGCTCAAGCAGGGTCACTGCAGAGCACATGGCACAGGATTGTATCCAGGTAGTTTTCCAGTATCTCCAGTGGGAGTGACTCCACAACCTCTCTGGGCAATCTGTTCCAGTGCATGGTCACCTGCACAGTAGGGAAGTTCTTCCTCATATTCAGGTGGAGCTTTCTGTGCATGTTTGTGCTCATCCCCTCTTCTCCTGTTGCTCAGCACCACCAAGAACAGCCTGGCCCAACCTGCTTGACACCCACACTTCAGACACTCATAGACAATGATAAGGTCCCCTCTCAGTCATCTCTTCTTGAGGCTGAGCAGGCCCAGCTCCCTCCCATCTGTTTCAAAATCAAAATGCAGCTTCTCATGCAGCAAAGCCTGGAGTCACAGACTTTATGGCTTAAATGATTTACACCACAAAAAAATTGAGAATTGTATTTGTGGTTTGCTTGAGAAAATGCCAATGAATTTTTAAAAGTTAAGACTCACTTTGGGGCTTTCTTCATTGACTTTAGGGAGAGACAGCCTGAAAGCTTTGAGCACTCATAAGTGTCAGACATAAAATCAAACCCGTTGGCAGAGACCAAAGTAACAGTAGATATATATACTTTAAAAATATTTGCCTACAAAATTCTTGGGTATTAGTCCCAATATCCAGATTACTAATTATGCTCATTAGACATAAAAGTCCAAATCTCATCATTGATCCCAGTGGACTGAAGTTAATATATCCAGCTAAACCACAAAACAAACAGAATTTATAATGTTTTGCTGTAACCTCCATGGTTGTTTCCTGTGAATGCAGAAATGAAGTAACTACAAAAAGATTTAGAAAGATGTTTTAAAACCCAAAGTGAAAGGACACAAGAAAATGTATTTTTCAGACCAGACTGCTTTACAGCAGCTTTGGATTTAAGGAGTCTCAAAGCCAGCCTTCCTATAGGAACAGTACTGACAGCAATCCAAAGTATCAGGAGATCCTTCCTGTCACGAGGTTTCAAAAAGCTTCTGAGTAGATTACCAAGCATATTGGTGTCACCAGGACCTGACCACCATGCATGCCACCAGCAGAAAATTACATGGTTAGATAACTTTTACTGGCAGACACTTAAGTCACATGAGGAATTTAGGTTCCTCAACAGCTGGAAACATTTTTCGAGTATTTCAATCATGAACATATTGCCCAATGCAGCAGGAATAAATCCCTTAATGAACACACCCACTTTGTGCATTCATTTTCTGCTACATGAAGGCCATTTTGAAACAAATATCTGGTTACAGGTTTTTGATTGTGTCTGCAAGATCATTAAACCTTGTAAAGATTTCTTATCAATTTGCTCTGCACAGTGCTTTTTTTATCTCGAGATCACTAGCTTGTCCTTTTTTTTTATTTTCTGTGATCTATTGACAACCAAATTTACACTTTAGAAAATGCTGTGAATTAGTATGTGTGAGCAGCATACTATAATTCTGCAGTGCTGAAATGTGTAATATCTCCACTGTCTTGACCTTGTGGGAGGAGAAAACCCCCACACTTTCCCATTCAAGGCTAAATACACTGAACTTTTAAGCCATGTCCTCCCATAAAGTGGCACTATGTGCAGAAGTTAATAGGTCTGTGCCAACTTGTAGTAACCAGGGATCTTAGTATGGAGGATTAATTAATACACCATTTTAAGCTCTTTCTGTGTCACAAACTTCATTCTGTTATTTCTTTCTTGACTATCAGTGTTTGTGCTTCTCATTTACGTAAGAATGATTCAGTCCCTTCCTCTGATATGTTTTAAGTGTAACCCCAAAGATCTGAGAACAAGAAGTGTTTGGAGCAACTCATAGGTCATACCCATCAGCTCCTTTAGCCCTGGGAATTTCTTCTTTCTTCTGTCATGAAAGTCATTCCAACAATGACTGTATGTGTCTGAGCAGCTTGTGCATTAAGATCCAAATTTTCCAAAAGGGCTGGATTCCTTTTTCAGAGGTGTGAACTCCCAAAGAACCTACAGAAAAGGTTGATGCACTCTTAAACTGTATATGCACTGCAGTAAAATCCAAACAGAAATTTGGTCACCCTATGGACCTCATATCCAAATCTTCCATTCAGGGCTAATATGGCACAATACACATGGCAGATTCCTGCTTTTCCAAGCAGTTCAGCTCCCCCTGAAGCAGATGCCCACTGGTTGACCACCTGAATATCTCTCCAGGCACCACTGCTTGGGTGGACTTGATGCCTGAGATGGCCACCTAAAACAGAGACTAGACAGGAATAAGGGAACAAAGGTAGGTATTTATTTGAAGGGCCTTCAAAGATACACCCTGGGCTGGCCAAAGGCTACACCCAAGATGGGACCCCGAGTCACAAGTTCTTCACATTTTCATAAATGTGGACCATTTGCATGTCAGGATTAATTCTCCAATTACAACCCCAGTTAATGGTGTAACTACCCCAAGTTTTCCCTCCTCTTCAGAGGCCTAAGTTTATATATTTTGGGCCCTGGGACAATCTAGGTGTCCTTGGAGAGCAAACCTAGAATGGCTTGTTATATCTAACCAGCATGAGAGAACAGCAGCTAACAGGCCACAAGAAACTCCAGGGTTACACACTAGGCAGTACAGGACTTGAAAAATATAAAAGTTAAAACCTAAGGCATCAGACTGAGGGCTCTGCTCATTTGCCCACATCAGACACCTGAGGCGCTCAACCCCTCTTGGCCTCCAGACACCCCTGGGAAGGGAGCAGGTCTCACATTTGTCCAGTGTCGTGTCTGCCAGCCCTGGGTGATGTCTTGAACATAACAACGCACCTCAGATAACACCAAACCTCTATGTTTAGTGTTATGTGATGATAGTGAGAACTTCAGTAGAATCCTCCTTTTTATGGCTTTTGGCAAGTCAAGCCAAGTGAATTTTGTCAGGTGTTCAAAGCTATTGGGTTTTTTTTCAAGATTCACAACTTAGTTACTAAACTCTCCAAGGAAGAACCCTGTAGCCAGCTCTGGGGTTATCCATGGAGTTAGCCAGGAAGAGTTTATCAATTACTATTAATATCCCTTATCTAAACTGGACACAAGGCATTATTCTCCTCATTGGAACAGGAAGTGGATGATACAGCTGTACCATCTAAAATTAACAGACTGAACTCAAACCAGTTTAGTACCCTTTCTCCTGCCACAGGTGCAGACAACTTCAGAGTTCCCAGAAGAGATGGATGCAGTCCTGCCAGACCCCAGCACTGTACAAACACTCACCAGCTACAACTTCTCAAAGACAGACAAATGTTTTTCCATAGTTGTCCTCCTTCCTCTGCTTCCTGGGACCAGACTTGACAAGGGTAGGTTCTGCATCTTCCTCTTGCTTTTAGCCATAATCTGATGGAAGAGACTAAAAGCAGTCTCCTTGGGTTGGATTTGCTTCTGTTTTTGTCAGGAAGAATACTTAATTGTTTTCCTTGGGCTGTGCTTGGGACACAGGTGGTGTTACAGAGCTGTGTTGATGAAAATTAATGCAAAACCCAAGATGGATAAAATGCTTTTCATTCTCTACAATTTACTGTGAAATACCACACTTCTCTTTAATTATTGTTTAGGCAAGGTAAAATATTTGCAAGTCTTTTCTTGCTTTGATGTAGTTTTTAAAAAACTCTTTATAAATTCTAAATGACTGTGGCTCTTCATTAAATTGTCAGACTTGTGATTGCCTATTTCTAGGCACTCAGAAATGGGATGGGTGTCCTGGGAAGTCTGGTCTGTGCTGATGAGCTCTGAGGTTATCTGTACTAAAAGATAAAGACACTCCTTAAGCATTACCTCAAACACAAGGAAGTCCAAGGTACTTTGACTTTTCCATCTGCCTTTTTGGCAATTTGCCTCTTCATTCCTCAGTGTGAGGCATTCAGGATCTGCTTAGGAAATACTATGTTCAAAGATGAGGTGCTGAGCCCAAGTTTTCCTGCCCCAAGATATTCAGGAGCTCAGCCTAAATTTGCATTTGATCCTGGGACTGTGATGGTATCAAACATAAATCTGGACTTGAGCTCTGTCTTGGAACTTGGAGCTGTATGGGCACGATCTGAGCATCTTGTGCTGAGACGTTTGGCATCTCTGTGATTGAGATGATGCTCATGAAACCCCCTAAAAGACAGACTGCTCCAATGTATCTCTACATGTATACATACCATAAAGACATATGTCTTATTTAGAACAATGCTTTGCCTAAATTAAATTTTATAGTTCTAACCTTGCAGGACTGATTCTCCTGCCATTTATGCCAGAGTGGTTTGACTGATTACAGCAAACCTTATTCAAAAATAAGTGAATCATACCCTCATTCTTGCACTATAACTACTAAATTTGTTGATTGTGCAGTTAGTGAGTTCTTGGAAGCAGGAACAGGAGCACATGACAGTGTTAATATAAATTTGTAATGTATTTGATGGTGTTGGTAGGTTTTCATGTTTGGGTTTAGGGTTTATTTTGATGTTTCTAGCTTTATACATCCTGACACCTAAGTCAGGGAAAGTACATAATTATTAAGCTATTATATGCATTAACCTTATCTAAAGATAGCCAGATGTGCATTTTCAAAATTACCTTTCTAAGACCTTCTTGGGGAGACTTAATATCTTAGTCCAGCAGACACTGCAAAGGGGGAAAAGCAGCTATTTTGCTGTATTTTCTTATTATACCCTGGACTGGTGCTATTTGAAAGAAATCTTTCAGCTAAGGAAATGACACAAAATTGATATGATAAAGCAAGGTCTGGGACAATCAGAAATGTTTGCACTTCCAGCATTTTTCTTCATCTTGACTTATTTTTAAAGAAAATTTCCAACTACATGTAAGGACCTCAAGTACCAGGCTGTGACAAGATGCTCCTCTCTGTACATTTGCTGGCTTGCAACTTCAGTAAGGAGCAATGCATACCCAGGGAGAGCTGGAGGGAAGAAACTGCTCATCTGTTCTCTTCAGAAAATCCAGGACAGCATGGCACCACCTGTTTCCTTCAAAACTTCTCCAGTTATACCATTTCTTTTACCTGAACCCACCTGGCAGAGCCTTCATGATCCAGCCCACTGTGTATAACACTGCAGAGAGACATCTGCTTTTGTACATTGTTATATTTATATAGCTTGTTTTCCAAAATGCCTCATTCTGACTCTGCTCATGACTGACAGATGAAGCAAAGCCATGTCACCCAGCCAGGGTAAATGTGCCAACCCTGCCTCAGCTCCAAAAGGATGAATTTAACTTGCTCTGTGACAGTTCACAGGGATGCAATTCCTACTTGCTGAATAACGCCTGAATCTTCCCCATATCAGCATTGTGTGAATGAGGTGAAATGAAATAAGGTGACTGGGAGGGGCTGGAAAAACACAGGTGTGGCTGAGTGCTCTGACACATCAACCCAAGGAGAGGAGGTGGTGAGGGAAGAACCCCCCTTCAACAGCAGAGAACCTCATATGAGCTGAAAACAACCACAGACCACTGCTAGAAACAAATTTCAAGTTCTTTCCCCTCTAAGAAGTGGCAGACTGGGGACAGGGAAATTGGGAATGGGAGATGAAGGTTAGTGAGTCATTCTCAAAAAGATTTATCATCAATTCACCTCTATGTTTTGCCCTGACAGTAAGTGCACAGTGCAGAGCCTGGCTTTCATTTCTGCTGCAATTTAAGATTAGGTATTTGATTAAAGTCATTACAGGGTACCACACTCTTTGTGTGGAAAAGCCTGACGACCTCCCACAGGAACGAGCCTCCACTCAGTTCCTCCCAGTGTCCCAGTGTAACAATTACTCCACTGTTGTGCTCTCTGTAGAAGACAAATATTTAATGACTTCTGATAGACACTTCAAACTACATCTCTTTTATCCACATTTGTGATGCAGACTCCCTTCCTTTCATGCTTTGTTACCAAAGGGGAAAAACTGCTTCCTAGCAGGTTTGCAGGTTCTAATAAGGCCTTCAATTCCCTTGCACCAGATATCATAGCAGTAGCAACAGGAGTGATTGCTGATTCTGATTTTTTTCTTTATTTTTCAATACTTCTGGCCCATCTGCGGCAGGGCTTCACAGGCAATTCAGGGTAGTTGGAAGCCTTAATAAGCCAGCGTATGAAAAATCAAATCAAATGCAAAAAGCAGTTTTTAGTTGTATGTTTCTTTCTTACATTCCTACTTCCCCCAGGAGCCTCTCCAGACACAGAATTTCCTTATGACCCCCAGGTCCCTCAGAGGAAAATGAACAGCCTATTGCTAAGTATCTTCACCCATGGGTCTGCTGCCACCAGACCCTGTCTTATTCCATCTTCTAAGCTGGAAAACAGTTAAATCCAGCCTCATTTTGTGAAGCTGCCTGGGAGGAGCCAGTGGGAAGCAGAGACACCATGCAGAGGGTGGGAGAGAGCATCAGTCTCAGCAGAGCGGATCACTGGTCTTGTGGGGTCAGAGCTGCAGAGCATCTTCTCATGGATGGGAGGCAATGAGGCAGCAATTCCTTCTCTCAGCTCCGTGAGGGGCCAGGGATTAGAGCTGGCATGCTGGTTCATTGGGTTTGAGCTGTGCAGCACCTTGGGTACCACTTGCCACGGTACATCTGTAGCTTCCTTTGGCAATGACAGGCAGCGACTGGGGCCTGCCAGGGAGAAAGCATTTGAAATGTACACAGCCACCTCTCTGCATTGTGTATTCTCTTAAGCAAGTACAAAACTTCTGTGCTTGCTGGCAGAGACAGATGTAGAAATATGATGTATATTAGTTATCTGAGAAGAAATGCATTGGAACTGGAGGTGCAGCTGTGTTAGTAATTGCTCTAACAGCTCTAAACTCCTTATCATTTGTCAGATAAGACTGGAGACATTTATTATTATTTTCCCCTGAGGAACCAGTTTCAATTGAATTATTCAATCCATTCTTTTCGATTTGCCATCTCCTTTCTGGCAGTTTCAAGAACCTGGAAGAATATTGCCACATGGACCACGGGCGGGGTTGATGCCTGAGAGCCATGACTCTTCCCTTGACCCTTTGTCTGTCTCAGGGAAACAGCTTAGGCTTGGCTCCTGCTGGTTACATGGATGAGATGATCTACAGTATTTCATTTGGCACTACATGTAAAATCCCATCATGACTGAGAAGTATTTTCCCCCCTTATTCATGACGATGATGGTTCAGATCATTTCCTTTAGGAATGAAAGCTGAGGTGTAAAATCCAGATCTGGATATACAAAATGTCTTCTCTCAGACATAATTTTGATGATTGACATGTCCTTTTTCAGGAGAAAATATTTTTCTTCACAGCCTAGACCCAGCACATCTCACATATTGAAACCTTTTCACTGCCTTTTACAGATATTCTACCAACAATTTACCTGAATGGGCTGGAGAGGTTGGGATTAGATGTTTATTAAAATCACTGTTCCCTGTCTCCAAACCAATGAGTGAGGACAATTTTTGTGATGGCCACATTTATTCAAGTGATTCAGATTTGCTACACTGGCCTCGGAGGTGCTTCCTGGGAGAGGCAGAATATTCCATGAACTGTAACTCTTTTTCACAGTTTTCCAGCCCTGTTAGGGGTCACAGAAGATGCCAGCCCAGCGTCTCTACAGCCGACTCAAGAGATTGCAGAGCAAAGGTAATAATTTAATTGCTCAAACCATGTCTGTGTGCAGACCACAAGCACCCTCTGCACAGAAGCACATCACACATTCAGCACTCCCCATGGAGAGCCTGACCTCAGGCTTAGGCAAGGGGACTTTCTGTCCCACATTCCAGCACAGCCCCAGCCAGAGCAAAGGGATTTTCCACTATAGTCTGTGTCTTACTGGATGTACCTGGACCTGCTCCATCCCTACTTCAGCTTCTACAAGACATCCTTTACCTCCATCCTCTCTGAGTTTCTCTGATCCCAATGACCTGAGAGAGTGAGACTCAAAATCTGCCCTTTTTTTAGGCAGAAAACTGATAAAATATTGATGCCAATGATGCCACCAGATTCTCATCTGTGCTACTGTATTCTCCTCACAGCACACTAGTTTTTGCTCTTCACCCTTTCAGGTTTTGGTAGCTATAATATCCTCTTTTCCCACTGTTCTGGCTGCACTTTTGGTACCTTGCTCCCCTCTCTGTACCACTTTCATGAGGTCCCTGCTCCTCTATCTCTCCTCAACTGTTCTGCACTGCTCTTTCCTCTCCCTTGTCCTCCCTCTCCTTTCTCTGCCTTTTTTCCCTGTCTTTTTCCTGGCACTCTTCTTGCTGGTCCCTTGCACTGGATTATCACCACCATCTCAAACATCTCTCTTCTCCTCTCACAGGCCTCTTCCCACCTCCTCACCCTTTCCCCCACCTCCTCCTTTTCAGCCTTACACTAAACGTTCTTCTCCTGAATTTCTCTTGGCTAAAAAATGGTGTTCCTCTTTGGGAAACAGCCTTCTTCTAAACAATAATAAATAATAAATAAATAAAGTGCCTTTATTACATTAAAAAAAAAAACCCAAACAGCTATGGTTTGGAGAATTATGTGTTACACCTCAACTCCCAGACATCTGTTTACTCCTTCTCTTTGTTATGGAAAATTGGAAGCATTTCAGTTCATCTGGCACTTTGGGTAGACATGGTTTTTACAGGGTGGAAAAATGTGATGGTAATTTTGTTGTAGAAAGAGGACTGCAAGAAATCATTTAAACTATATGCTTGCCATGACAATTTCCCTTTGGATGAAATACACATATGCAAAAAGATCCATGGCTACATAAATGTGCAGATGTAACTAAGGGGAAAAAAAAGGAATACTCAAATGCCTTCTTTTGTTTAAGTGTTTACAATTGCTCATTTCAATAGCAGTATGGCCTAAGTCATTTTTATGGGATTTATCATCCCTTCCCTTAACTCCTCTTTTGTCATCATTGCAGATTTTATATTTTCCTGTCACATATTGTATTTAGAGTGTGACTCTAAAGGAGCATGGAGCATTTCTCAGTCTCCAGAAACTGACAGATTGTATCTGGATGCTGAAAAATATATGACAATAAACTCATATTTATCATGTTGCATACATATTTATATACACACACAAATGACAAATAATAAAGGAGGAGTTTCTGTTTGTAAATGACTCTGCCTGACCATCCAGAACACTAGCAAGAGTCCAAATATTCCACATTACACCGACTATGAAGCCCCCTGGTGCAATCCTGCACTTGAACGTGTGCTTAATCTTGTGAGCATTACAGTGACAGTCAGGGTAAATAAAGCACAGTCGAAGTTAAACACGTGCTTAATTGCTTTCCTGAAATATGACCTCCAATTTAAAACCATCAGAATAGAGGTGGAAAGCACAGTAACCTCTATTCATGCTCCTCAACCAAGTCAATTAAAAAAGGGTGCCTAAGGAAGAAAAAAACAATTAATCAGAGATCTGTGGTTTTTTCACTGCAGCTACTTGGTGAGAAAAGTGTAAGGAATTCCCAGGCGTGTGACTGGGCTTCCAGGAAGCGATTATATAAAGCAGGTGAGCCTCCTCAAATGGATTAGGCACAGGCACCATCTGTATTAGTACATCTGTGGTGGATATGATGGAAATAGCACATCCAAGAAGGCACATCTAATGTGTTTCTGAGTTAGCAGCTGAAGCTTTTCTTTAGCCTCCGGTGATTTATTCAATAACAAGCTGTTGGGCTCAGACAAAATAAGGGACATGAAAATAAAGTGTCTCAAGAAAGGTCAGATGATCACCAACCAGCAGATACAATATAATTCAAAGTTGTTTGTCTGGAGGTGAATTCACTGACCTATGGTTTCATTTGCTTGACTCCCAAGAGGTGACCTCTCCTTCCCTCCTCATCCTGAAGTTGTGCAGTCGGCTTAATTTGTCAAAGTTCTGCCTCATTTAATTCTCCAGGAATAAGCTCTGCATTTAGAAAATAGATTCTCCTTCCTCAAAGTCTTGAGCCTCAGGGTCAAAATAAATGTCAGCTTTCAATATTTTTTTAAACATTTTCTTAAGAGTAGGCAAAAGAGACCTGAGCAAAGACTGTGAGGAGCCTAGAAATGCAGTCAATAAAGCTCTGAAAAAAACATAAATAAACACGTTTATTTGTGCACAATTCAATGTACCCATGGTACAAACTGTAAAGGTGTTCCAAACAATGACACTGTGTTGCCCCATCTGCATTGTCTTTCAGAGAGGTCACAGCCCAGCACAGAGCCAGGAGCTGCAGTTCCTTGTGGGGTCTGCAATTGTTGCTCATGGTGACACCCGGAAAAGAATTTTGTAATTCTCTTATTCAGGAAAGGACACCGCAGCCTTGAGGAAAAGGGACTAAATTGTGGTCCTGCTGCAATTTCTGTTGGGTGGGCTGATGGTTTGACAACCCCTTGCTTGTACTGAGCAATTGAGCTGTTATTCCCTTTATCCCCATAACTCAGTGCCCCTAAGAGACCTACAAGGGTCCTAATTAAAGCAGAATAACCACACTGTCCTCCTCGGACCTTCCCTGTCAGTTACAAATTAGATTAATGGAGGCACAACAGAGGCAGAGGAAGGGGAGAAGGACAGACACTACATAGAAGGAAAGCAAGAATGGGAAAAAGCACAAGAAAGTAAAGAACTGTAGGCTCTCTGCAGCTAAAAATCTGTCTAAAAATGTTATAGGAATGGGAGTGCGTGTCAGATGCTTAAGGGATAGACAAAACAATTATGACATATTTTACCAAACCCCTGACACACTGAAATATAAATATTAAACTGAGGAGTAATGCAAACACACACAATAAAACTTCTGAATAATGTTAATTGCATCCTGTAGAGCAATGTCTTTAGGAGTGTGATTTAAGCATTTTAGATTAAGCTGGATTTTATCTTTTAAGACATATTTTTCCTTGTGCTTCTTTGTCATTGCATATCGTTAAGTAGAAGAAGGTAAAACTTTCTCATGATGTTATAAAAAAAATAAAATATTATTTTTGCATGAGGAGGCAAAGGAGAAGGCAAGAGGAAGACACATGTGAGTCTTGTTTCATTTGAACCAAAAAATAAACTTTGTTTGAGGTGTGGGCTTTCTCTGATAGTTGTTTTATGAACATTTACAAACAAAAAGATGAATCATGGGCTCCAGGCTGCTGTGGACAATAGCTCAGGCTGATGGGAATAACACTACAGTGTGGTAGGTGGAGGAGATGTCCCGTTACCAACCCCACAGCATTATCAGAACAAAGTGAAAGACCATTCACTTAAATTTGCTGACATAAGAAGGTGTAAAGAGGAGTTCTTTTGAACTTGAACCGACAAACATTTGGTCTGAGGGCAAAAGAGAATTTTTAACTGAAGTACATGATACTGTACTGTGCTGTGATAGCTGTGTATGTTTAACTATAAGGAGAAAAAGGAATGTTTTGATTGTAAAAATAATCAATAGGAGAGTTAAGATCAAGGCACGGTCTGTGAGGGGTGTGACTGGTGTCTGGAGTCTGTTAGGATACACCTACGCTGTGTGGTTTTTCATTTGCTGAAGTGAAACACTGGGCTGAAACAGCAGCTGCCAAACTGCCTGTGTTCCTCCCCAGGGCACCTGAGGGGCTGAATTCATCATTCAGCACGAAACTCTGAGTGATGGCAACCACCAACCTCTGCCACGTCGTGCTGCCCACAACCCCTGTGCCTGTGTGTAGCTTGGGCTTTAACAGGCACCAGGCTCCAGATGTCTTTGCTGCTGTAGAAAACACCACACGGCAGAGACTAACCCAGGCCCTGCTGGGCTGTTAATTACTGAGTAGACTCATTATTTTTATTGGAAATATTAACCAAGCAGAAATATCAGATCTAACAGATTTGACTACAGATGTATCAAACCTGGGACTACTGGGGAAAAAGTTGTAAGTGGCAAGTTGGTTTCTGGGAGATGGGGATGAGGTGCAAGGAGTCCCTGTCAGGAACCCCTGCAGCCAGTCATTGTAATTTTTTTGGGTATGTGGGAATGATCCTCTTCTACAGCCAGAAGGGATGCAGAATTCTTCCTGGCATTAGTGGGGGAAGGCTGGGAGCTTTCCACCTGACACCCATGAGGACCTCCTGCAACAAAACTAACTGAATTTTCATTTTACATTTTTGTGAGCAAATATGCACAACACCCATAAAATTACCTGGGGTGTGGGTGCTTTCCAATTTCCTACTTGTGTTGAGTGGAAATTACACTTTAGAGAGTGTGGTGGTCTGTCAAATATGAGACTTAAATGCCATGTGATTAGAACATGGTGTGCTAGAAAGTGAGGTCTTCATGATGAAACTCTTGTAGAATAGCAAGGTGAGATCATCATGCAGTGCCCTTGATCCCTTACAGAGAAGGAGACCTGTTTCCACTGCCCCAGGCAGAGCACAACAGCCCTCCCACATGCAGTGGATCCCTTTTACTCTCTTTGAACATATTTTTAATAATGCCTGGTCACAAAGTCTCTAAATTTGCATTGATGTACCATTAAAATACTTGTCTATTAGGTACAAGACATTGAGAAAACACTGTTTTTTCCTTCTCCATTAAAGTGTACTTCACTTGTGATTCTACACAGAAAACATGTTTGAGCTGGCTGGTACCATTCCCATCCTCCAGACAGTTTCACTCTTTTTTTCTCTGATTGTTCTTGAAAGTTTTCAGGCCCTCTGTGGATGTCTTTGAGGAAGATGTTTTTCCTCCTAGCTGATTGATAAATGTTTCTCAGGGTCTTCTGACAACCGAATCCCCTTGTATTTGTGAGATCTGATTAAAAGAGCACTGAATTTCAACTAAAATCAAATCAGCAACACCCAGTGTGAGATCTGCTTTCTCCTTCTATCTGCATAAGTTAAGCTTGATTTGTTGGTGTATTTTACTCCGGGGTTTGTTCATTTGTTCCCTTTTCTATGTGTTTTTGCCTGTGCTAGTGACTTCAAAATGATAGCTCAACTCCCTTGTCTCCCCACTCCCAGTTTTTTCTTATCTTCTTGTCCTTTTGGAAATATAACCACATGCACTTTCTTTATCTCTGTGTGGGGCCAAATCTCTTATCACACAATTTACATTCTTCAGGAGACAGCACTGGAAATACTGTAATAGTTTATCACCAGACTGATAGTTAATAGCTCTGGCTTTCTTGACATAATAAGCCTTTTTTGTCTCCATTGTGCCTTTTCTTTGCTTTTCTCCTGTCTGTTTGCTTGCCTTATTAAATGCAGAGCACTCAATTTCTGTAATGTGTTATATTTTCTTCTGAAGAAATCTTTGCCTCCTACTGCTTTTTCTTCACTATGTGCTCAATCCTCTTCAATTGTTCTCCCAATTACCATCTCAAACACACAAAGACCTGAAATGTCTTGGGGTGCTTCCAAAACCGAAAATACTATGAGAAAGAAAAGCAGCCAGTGCACTTACTTCATCTTTAATAAATATACACATCTCTCTGAACAAGTGTATTTGTCAGGCTAAATGCCACAGCAAATCCTGCCCTTCTGTTCTCATTGATGGAAGAGGCATTAGTCCAACCTTTAAGTGGCCTGTGAATGCTGACCCTATCCTAAAAAAAATCACATTTAATGAACCAAATGAAGAAAGGAAAGAAGATGGAACAGGAAGAGGAAAAAAAATACCACACTGGAAGTAGCTGAGAATTCTATACTCCTTAGGATATTATTGGACTCCAGCTGAGAAACCAGATGGAGCTGGACTGAGCCTACTCAGCACAGAAAGAAGCAAGATTACGATTGATGTGTTTTCCCCTTTTACTGAGGTCTGTCTTCTCTCTGGTTGTTTACCTTGTAACCACCTTGGGCCAACTGACTGAGTATACTTTACAATGTCTTATTTCCTAAATGGAAAACCATGTCCAAATCACATGTCTAATACTCCTTTCCCAAATTAGTTTTCATTGTAATTTACAACTCAAGCCACATAAATCAACTGAACATAGCAGAAGACATCCATAACTGGGAATTTTACTCCTCTGAGTTCTTCTCTTAATCATCACTGCATGACTTCACTGACTACAGCCAAAAATTTCATTTTATGTCTTGCACCTTCACATGTCCTGAAGTAAATGATTCACAATTTTTGCTTCATGTTAAAATAATGATGTTCCTTGAGGTGGGGTCAGGGATGATTGGAATTTTTGTTTTGTTTTGTTTTCCCAGAAAAGATGTCTTTTTGCATGCTTTGATTGCAAATAATGCCCAGTATAACAAGCCAGTCCAGGCAAGCCACTTAGGTACAGCTTCTCAAAATCCTTAGTGAAATTTAGCATTCTATAAGTACAGGGCAGTAGACTACGTGCGTGACATCAATTTGAAATAAAACCATCACAGGGATGGAAAATACAAGTAACAATGAGAAAGCACTCAATGCTGAGAGCATACACTGCAAAGAAGGAGAAATACTTTTGTTATTATAAGTTTTACAGGATTAAAAATGTTTTTAAATAAAGCCCTTCTGCCCAAGCTGTAGAAATGCTTTTGTAGTGCTCCAAATGAGACATTTTTACATTTCAGTGTGGTACCTTCATGGCTCCATAGGATAACTAGTGTCCAGGGTTTCCTTCAGAATGGCCAAATAATAGTCTAAGAAACTTGCTCTTCAAGACTCTGAGTAATCACACCCAAAACCAAAAAAAGAATCTGAGTAGGAACTCAAACAATTGCTCAGGAGAAAGTCTCTTGGGGATCATTTAAGCTCTAGTGTCCAAGAACATTCCAGGGCAAGTAAAAATGAGATAAAAAAATTTATATAAGGAACATGTAGCTTTACCAAAAGCATGCAATAGAAGTTTGAGTCAAATATTTTATATATTCATTGGGGAAACCAAGTTTTTGTAAGCCTCCTATACAGACAAACAGCATTTTTTATTCATAATTTAAAAATAGTTGTGAGAGAAGAGANTACAAGTAACAATGAGAAAGCACTCAATGCTGAGAGCATACACTGCAAAGAAGGAGAAATACTTTTGTTATTATAAGTTTTACAGGATTAAAAATGTTTTTAAATAAAGCCCTTCTGCCCAAGCTGTAGAAATGCTTTTGTAGTGCTCCAAATGAGACATTTTTACATTTCAGTGTGGTACCTTCATGGCTCCATAGGATAACTAGTGTCCAGGGTTTCCTTCAGAATGGCCAAATAATAGTCTAAGAAACTTGCTCTTCAAGACTCTGAGTAATCACACCCAAAACCAAAAAAAGAATCTGAGTAGGAACTCAAACAATTGCTCAGGAGAAAGTCTCTTGGGGATCATTTAAGCTCTAGTGTCCAAGAACATTCCAGGGCAAGTAAAAATGAGATAAAAAAATTTATATAAGGAACATGTAGCTTTACCAAAAGCATGCAATAGAAGTTTGAGTCAAATATTTTATATATTCATTGGGGAAACCAAGTTTTTGTAAGCCTCCTATACAAACTGCATTTTAACTTCATAATGAAATGATGGGAGTGGCAATGGTTTTTCAACTGACAGGGAGCACGACAGCATGACATTTGGTACAGAAACAGTCAGCAAAAATTATGTTTCCATATGATTTGGGATTGCTTTGGAGCTACTAAATTAATATGTATTGCTCTTTATATGGTGCCCGAGTCTCAGGCATCACACACTTGGTCCTTACCATGAGAATTTTAGTGAATCTAGCAACTTCAGTCCCTTTTATAAAAATATTCTAAAGCCTGAAGGTTATAAGTAAGATATATAAATATATGCACAAAATTCTATATTAAAATGGCTGACAGGAGAAAATAAGATATGCCCAGAAAAGACTGAGAGACTGAATTTGGGCCTAATATGGAGGAGCACAAGGATAATTCATCCTTGCAGAGAGGTATTACCTGTGTAGTATAAAAGACAGAGAGACTGTCAGGTTCAGCTACAAATGGTTACATAAAACTCCAACCGGGAATAGAGTTTAAATGAAATTCTGAAGGCAAATGGATCATCTCAACATTTTTGCTCAGAGCTTGCTTTCCTGTAGATTTCAGCCAGGTTTGGAACAGATTTTAGAGAAGAATGAAGGAAATTCCAGTTCCTTGCGTCAATGTGTTGGGCTCTTGAGTGTGCGTCCTGGTGTCTCACTGTGGTACAGAGACATTGTTCTTCACACCCATTATCTGCTAATTGTAGCAAGGTGACACCAGGCAAAATGGAGACTTGGGGTACTCTGAAAAAGGGATGGTTTAAGGCCTGTGGCATCAGCAGCTGCAGTGGACTTGAACCCTTGTGTTAGCTCATGGAACAGCGTGGTGTCTGCAGGAAACCTGCTGGCATTGTGCCACTGACATCCAACAGAGAGAGAGGATTATATTTTGGGGTTTTGTTTATCTGGGGGTTTTTTCCCTCCACATTGTTACTTTCAAGGCCTTTTAGATGCAGAAGCTCCCTTTTTTCCAATTATTCCTTTGATTTGCAGGGGTCCAGGGGCATGTCACATGCACCAATTCTGTCACTGCCCCTCATCACTGGTCCCTCTGGTAAAGCAAGGTCATTGCCTCAGACATCAGCTGGAATTCTGCTCACTAAGGTAGATGTGGGTAGAGACCTTCCGCTAAGAATTAATCACCCTTGCATCTGAGTGTGTCAAAAAGAGCATCTATAGCTCATGGGCACCCAGAAATCTGAACTGGGACCTGCCTTGCTTCTAGGTAACCACTGCCAGCTACCTCTGTTTCCTTTGGTGCTTTCTGGTTGGTTTGTGAACTTTTCAGAGCAATGCCTGACCAGACAAGGTCTGGTTTTCCAGGGCCCCAGTAAGTCTCTGTAAGAAAGCAAAAAGAGCTTCAGCATTATATATACAAAGCTTATGCAACGCCTCCTCCTCCTCCAAGGGTTTTAAATCATTCAGGCTAATCTAATTATTTCACCAAGTAGTGGGCTTGTCTCTCTTTATGCAAAATACCCAAAATATTGTAAAGACTCCAAGTTATCTGGCCACCTTCCAGTTAATTAACTTAACACTGAAGGAAGTACTGAAAAACAAAATTAAAAGCCATCCAATTTCTAGCCATCCCAATTCCTCACAAAAAGTAATGCCATTACATCTCTCTTCCCTCAGAAAATGCAAGCTACTTTCATATGACCCTAAACCTGCCTTTTTTACTTCTTATTCTTAATCACTACTTGATTAAAAAAAAAAAGGCACAAACCCACATGACTGATTCCAGTTACACAGAGAAAAAATACAGGCATTCAGTTTGTCGAAATGCAAAAAAAATCATCTGGCCCAGCAAACGAATCTCTCAGACAATAGAGAATTCCTGAGCACCCAAATCAAAGGTATGATCAGAAAAACAAGAGGAGCATGTTCCCAGAGGTTGTGTGCACATGCCTGGATCCATTTTGAATCTAGGGGCAGGAATTCAGGTATCCATGCAGGTACATGGCAGCTGCCTTCCCACATGGCTGGGAGGCAGCTGGGTAGGATCAGGGGGTGGGCTGTAGGAATGGAATCCCATTTCTGCTGGCGCCTTGATCACAGCTCTCTTCATGTATTGTTTGCAATGGATTTGGTCGTATCTGTAAAATTAGGAATGCATGAAAACCTTTTCACAGTGGTTGGCTTTGTTCCTGTACACCTGGTAAGACTGCTAAGATTTATTTCTCTACTGCCCCACTGTTTTCAGTAGGATCACATCCTTTTTGGATGCATTTTTTTTCCATAATCAGGTTTCATAAACATACCATAAACATACCAGTGCAGATACCATAAGAATTTATCTGAGTTACCAGCACTGTTTCTCCTACCATGCAGGTGGGAGAAATTGGCAGGTCAAAGATTAAAAAGAATTCTATCTGCTAGAGCTGGTGCAAGCTAAACTTGATAAAAAGCCAAGGGAATAAAAACTATACCTAGACCAAGGAGAACCTGTAACTAACTGGCTGCTGAATCCCTGCCCCTCCAGCCCCTGGGCTCTGGGTCTTGCTCTGTCCAAGGAATGCCATTTGAGAAGCAGAGCAGGGTCTGAGACTCAGTCAGAAAATCTTGTGCTTTTTACCCAGCTCTGCTGCTGGGTGAAGCTCTGCAAGTCTGTTGCAGCTGGATCTGTGTTTGTCGATCCACTCTCCTCATCCTGTGAAGCTTCCACAGACCTTCCTTCTCTCCCTGTGGCCTGGAGAGTGAAAATGGGGCTATTGTGCAGCCCCAGGGAGGTGTGAAAAGCTGTATGGGACACAACCAGGCTTTTGAGCAAGGCACAGACTTAGTGCTGGCTCCATTTCTGTGCAGCTCTGTGCTCTGCACACAGAGGTGTGAGGGAAAGTGAAGTGTTAATGCCAGTCAACAGAAAATCTCCATTTTTCCATCACACTTGCTCATCTTAGAGGAGCTCACAAATAATGAAACACACATAGGAAAATCAATATTACATTACATGACATATGTAAAGAGCTCTCCAAAGTCAACACCAAGTCAGGCTAATGAGCTACAGGACAGTCTTGCTGCACTGTTTGATGCAATCTGAAATGTTATTCTGTATGTTCAGGTCTGGAATATGATGTCTTTTTCAGTGTTTCTTTTGTGCTTTTAACTTTAATCCTCCTCATTTATTCCCTTTTGCACCTGAGCAATGTTTTCTGCAGGAGAAATAAGTATATCTCTGGCTGTCCTTTATCATCTTCTCAAGGAGATGGGTGTAAAGGATCTGATCTTGCACCACTGAAATCAGGGGAGTGCTGCTGCTGAATGAAGGCACAGACACATCAAGCTCATGGTGCAGAAAGATATTCTTACATTTACCTCTCAATGATCTCTGAATTCAGTACCCTGAGGCCTCCAGCCTCCTCCACTGCTGGTAAGCACAGCTAGAGTGGAAGGAAAATGGCTTTTCACAGGCTGTTCCTCAACACACCATGCAACTGCAGACACACATGCAATGCAGGACGCAGCATCTTGTGTTTTCATGCAGTGCATGACAGAAAGCAGCTGGTCCTCAGAAGTTTTTCAGGATCTGAATTCCCACCCATTTAAAAAGATCTCTGTTTCTAAACATATTTTGAAAACTGGTTCACTGTTACTGGACAGGACTCAGTACACTGATACTTTCTGTACTCAAAAAAGTCGATTCACCAGCCCCCCTGTGCCTGCTGCTGAATTCTGAGGGCTCCTGGAACCCACTAGGTGGTATGATCATTACACTAATAGACTCTGAAGATGTGTTTTGAATCTGTTAGAAAATGCCTTTTATGAAATTAAGCATATACCTCACATCTAAGCCCTCCAGGCTTCCCATTATGCTCCCACAGTGCTCCCACTTCTGGAGCTCAGATTGGAAAGTGCTCTCACAGCTAGTTTGCTATTTCAGCTCCCATGTGAAAATAGGACAGACCCACTGCCTGCTTGTTACTCAGAGACTTGATCAAATCATGAGAGATCCACGTTCAAGTCCTTTTCCTTCTCCTTAACAGTGTTCTCACATGGGTAACAGAAGGATGGGCATGGCTGAAAATCGATGCACAATCAGAGGACAGGACAGGGAGGAGGAAGATCAGCCTGTGATTTCCTAGGGGAAAATGTGGGAGTCATATTTAGTGGGCATCGGGTAAAGAGGGTTCTAAGGTGAGGATTTGTATGCATTTCTGGAGATAACAAGGGAAGTCCAAGGAAGACAGCTTGGGTTAGACCAATCTCTGGGCTTCCTCCAGCACAATGGAAATTTTGTCTATTTATTCTTCATGAAAATGGCCTGGAAAATGCAGCTACCCTGAAAGTAAAGGGTCTCCAGGCAGTGTTCCAAAGAAAATGTGTTGGGAGATCAGAGCAAGGTAGAACAGTGCTAACTCATTTGCTCTACACTGATTCCTGTTCCATGGCATCTACCCGTGGCTGAAACAGGTCCCAGGACTCTCTGTATCACTTTTGCCAAAGGCAGAGCCTGCCTCCAGAGCAGATAAGCTATTACTATAATGTGTACCGAGCTTAAAGTGATTAGGGATTGTCTGCCCCACTAAAAAAATAAAAATCAATGTCTAATGACCAGTTCAATGTTCCACCAGAGGAAGATGGGCTCATTGTACACAGCAGCTCATACGATGACCCCAGGGTGAAATTGGTATCCTGCTTAGTCTCATTATTGTACCTCCCTGTTGCCAAGCACCTTTCAGCTTCACTCCCATCTGCCTTTTCTCATGAAATTTCTAAATGTTGGCGCATAAAGACGTGATGACCCTAGAGAACAGCATGGGGCACACATGCATTTCAGACAAGAGCTTTGTGGGTCCTAGAGGGACACATTTCTATTTAGTCTTTGTCTGTTCATGAGAGGATTTCTCTCTAGCCCCTGCCTATATTACATTTCTTTTTATTCAGTATCACAGCTCTAAACCAGCTGGGGAACAGCAGTGTCATTTCTTTATCAGTGCTGCAGAAACATCCTCAGAGATGGGTTGTTTTGTAATGGGATCCATTTCTGCTGAAAGGACCCACAACCCTTCCCAGGGAGGCACCTCTCACAGTAAAATGAACATTGATACTAAATCCCACTCGCACTGTGGCAGGCTGTTAGGATTAAACCCTGCTCCTTCCCAGAGCTTTTAAGAGAAGATTTGCAGCTCTGACAATAGTGGGAAGAGAATTTTTACCAGACAACTAGCTGTTTTTAGCTAGTACAATGATATTCCAGTTGCAATTTTACCAGATCACATCAATTCCTAGGAAACACCAACTAACACCCATTTGTACAGAAAAAACCTACAAATTGAAAAGTGCATTTACACGTGTCTACGATAAAACATGGGCATGTTTTTCATATTCATTTCTAACATGTTAGATAAGATACATTCTCCTTATGGGGTGAGGGTTCTTTAGTGCTAACTCATAAACCTTACTGCTTGAAGACATCTAAATAACTTCATTTTCTGAACCAGTTTCTTTTATTCCTTTGAGTGTCTTTTTTACCTACATGGAGATAATGTAAAGTGTTACAACCAGGGTAAATTAACAGAGAGTTTGGATCTGATAGTCATGAACAGTGTGCATAGATGCGAGGTGCTAAAATGTCAGAGGTGCCATGTTCTTTTCCCTGTTTGTTACTGGGATTCAGATTGATTAGCTCTGAAATGTGTGATCCACTTACAGAGAAAGGAAATGTTATGTGGGAAAACCAAAGATGAGGTTCCCTGTTGATGTCAGCCCCCCTAAGACATCACAGTTTGTATCAGCTGAGGATATAACCCCAAATGTTTCTGAGATGTCAGTTTATTCCCACAGTTTTATGAGGAGCAGCGAGAAACAAAGGAGAGGAGGATGAAGGAGGAAACTGGAGAAAAATCAATCTGTTTTCTCAAGCAAATCAACAAAGGACCCACAAATTTTGGCTTCTCTGCCATTTTAGCTGTCGTGCTGGACATAAATGCATCACAGATACAGAAATTTGAGATCAATTGACCCAGTGAACAAGCAAATTGACCAAGTGACAAGCAAACCACAGCTCAGTTCCACGCACGATCAGAGCAGGTCTGATCCGAGGTCACAAGACTCCACAGACATCCAGGGACTGCAGACAATGTCCACATCCTCTATGTAGAAGAGCTGAAATGAAACATACACCAATATAAAAAAGAAGTAATGCTGAATGATTTTACCACTGAGCTGTTCTTTCTGACCTAGATGGTTCTTTGCTCACAATAGCTCTCACAAAATAAAAAGAAAACAAACAAAACCAGAAGAAAAGACACTTGCCTATCTGGGCTCATAAAATGTCTCTGACTTTCCCTAGTGTACGTAGAGTTGGTTTTCATGTCTGCGATATGTTGTGTGAAACAAAGGGCCAAGTGTGAGGAAACAATATACTTTTCAGTAGAGGAAAACATTCCCTTTTCAAAGAAAAATCAACATTTCACAGCCGCTGGGGAAAAAAAAAAACCCTCTTGTCCCCAGCAAGATCAAAAGGAATAGTGCAGAGAGAGGTACTGAGGCTGCCACTTTGGCACTTGGCAGCCACCAGACCTTGGTTAACTTCAGCAGTGAGTCTGAGACTTCACAGCTGCAGGGATGATGGTGCAGAGAGAAAGGCCCTCACAAGACAGCTTTGGAGGAACGATTTTGAAGAGAAATTGTGGTTTGTTTATCGGTATGGATGTTGTTGGAGTAAGATTTCAGTGTAAGACTTTCAAAAGGTGTAACAGTTGCAGTTAGATGCTGGGTATTGTCTAGAATTTTGAGAGTTGTGGGATTTAAGGCTAATTTAGTTGTTAACCATTAATATGAGTTAATACATTTTATTGTTATTTTCTGTGAAATTGCCATTCTTCATGAATTAAAAAAAAAAGCTGTTATATGTTACTCCTTAAAATAAAGGTTCTGTTACCTATAGTCAATGAACTTTAATATAAAATAGAAATATGTATCTTCTATCAAAATCTTCCTACACCCACAGACTTAGAGGTGACAGAGAGACACATCACTTATACCACAATATTTCTTCCTGGGAGGATTTTTTCCTTGTTTAACATAGCCTTCAAATTAACATGAAACTGCATACAATTTTCCCTACTATGAGTAATAAATGCCTAATAGACACCCAGTTAGTGAGTTCCTGCTTTTCTCCTGAACCAGGCAAATCCTAACTCTGCTAAGCTGGGATACAAGCATGTCCATTTTCTTCATTCTTCCACAGCTCAGTTCACTTAAGGACTGATGGATAACAATAGCCATGGAGAACTGTGTCTATCAAACCTACCTTCCCTGGAGACCTGGCCCTTCTCATAGGTTTTACTGTCACTATCTATTGCTTTGAATGTAAGTGGCTTCCTCTACCAGAATGCAGCAATTCAGGTAAAGAGCTTTCTCTGTAGACATACTTTCAGTAGAGGTTTGTGAGGGATTTATGTTCAAATGTACAGAAAAAGTCATAAAATTAAGCAATACATGGACATACTTTATTTAATAGTGAGGAGAGGGGAAAAATAATTTGAAACTTATATTTTTACTTGCTTTCAGCTCCTCATATGTTTGGCATTTCTAAAGAAAGAAGATTTCCTAGGTGAGGTCAGAGATTTTCTTTGCCCAATGACCTATCTCCTGGCAACACTATGCTAAAAAAAGGGATTTCTTTTAACTAGATCTCCCACTCCCTCAAAAAGCAGCATATACACGAATGGTGCTTAGAGATTGCTCTATCCGTTCTTTAATCTCTTACAGTGGAGTCCTGTAACACATCTCAATCCACTCTCCATATTGATTTCTTGGGTATATCAGATACCAAAGAAAGCACCATCAAAACTGAACAGCCTGATAAAATTTGTTTGTTCTCAGCACTCTTTTAATTAGATGGATGAGATGAAGGAAAAGTAAATAACAGCACAACAGGAGGGAAAGGAAAGTGAACTCCAAAACAGCTGAGAGATTAAATCCAGCACAGTGCAGTCCTTCACCTGTTCAGCATCTCACAGGGCATTCATCAGTGATGCACAGGGGCTTAACCACTGTTACTTGGCACAGACACTGCCCTGTGGGAGCTCTCCATGGCTTCCCCTCCCAATTCCGTCTCCAGCACGGGAGCTCACACAGATGTGCTCTGCCCTGTTGAAGCTCTGGAACTCGGGGATGAAGCTGAGCCTGCTGTGGGCTTGTTCTCTCTGTTTGCTCAGTGCCTCCTGTGGAAGCAGCAGAAGGTGTTCAAGCTGGTTGCCAAGTCCAAGGGCCTCCCTGCACACAAAAAGCTGCTGATGCGTTTCCTACCTGTGGTCAATGCTGAAAAGCTGCTTCTGGAACAGAAGGTTGGTTAACATTTCCCTGTGCACAAACATCAGCTATTGTCTTCTCTTCTCAGCCCCCCATTTCAAATGATAATAGAAAGAAAAAAGTAACAAATGCATGGATAAGAAGAACGCTTTGCATCTTCACCTAAGGATATGCAGAGTAAGGAATAAATTGTGGGACAAATTCCATAGTAGAAGCACAGCTTTTCTAGGAACCTTTATCAAGAAGTAAACTTGATCTAAATATTCAAAGCTACTTTGCCAACAGAGGTCTTTTTGCCAGTTTATTTGCCTTTAGCAAAATCAATTTGTACACTGTGCACATTTTAATTTAAAATTGTTATTGTCCTCTGATTGCTTTGAGATTCATTTTGCATCTCAGCAATGAGTATATTACCAATGTTTTTATTATGCCTTGAAACGTAATGAATGCTTTGTGTAGTATTTTTCTCCATCTTTAGGATGGTTTTCATGCAGTGGGGGGGAAAAAAAGGCAATGAAAGAAGTGAAAAAATCTTGGAAGTCAAGTTGCAGAATCAACATTCTGCTTTCATTCCTCATTCAGATGCCTCTGTACTAATTTAGCCCTTAGAAAGCTGGGTTTATGGAAAATGTTGTGGACTGTGAGATAAATAAAGAGCAATTCCTGGCTGTGCTAGAGATGTCTTACAAAATCTCAGGCACATCTCTTGGTGTGACTGTCTGTCCAGTGGCACAAGATAATATTTCCTTTTTACCACTCTCATTCCTGTACATTGAAAATTCCTTTGGGGAAGTCACAACACGCACAGAGCATGTGGGTAGATTCTCTGTTGCTCTCACTGGAGATTCGGTTGCCATAGGAAACAGGAAGAACAAAAAGTTGTGGGTTTTTATCTGGAATCACACATGGCCAGTTGCTGTGTCCAAGTGGATACCTGATCTATGCAAGTTGTTTATGCAGCTCCATGGGATTTTATGTCTTTTTAGGGATAGTGTAGTGGCAACTATTATAGCTCAAATCCACAAGTGAAGAAAGACTTGCAAGGAGATTATATTAGACAACATGATACAATTTGGAAAAATGTTTGTGCTTCCAAGCATTTTAAATTTCTTAGACGTGTAATAGAAGCAGTGATCTTTAAAACTAGTTATAGACTATGAAGGAGTGGTCAGGCTTTGGAACAGGCTGCCCAGGGCAGGGGTGGAATCACAGTCCCTGGAAGTGTTCAGAAATCATGTAGATGTGGTGCTTAGGGACATGGTTTAGTGGTGAACCTGGCAGTGTTAGATTAATGGTTGGACTAAAAGACTTTAGGTGTCTTTTCCAACCTTAATGATACTATGACTCTTGTAATATTTTTTTGTTGTTCAGATAATCATTGAAAAAGAAATGTTTTATTTTGTTGCTCTCCCCAGCCTTTTGTAAACAGTCTCCAGATGAAGCTCCCCTTGTTGGGCTACAAATATTGTTTCACTAATAAAGACACACTGCTGGTCTGACCTCCTGGCTCACAGATTTCATCCTGCTCTGTGCAGTTTTCTAAGCATTTTACCCTATTTTAGTATTTCACTTGTCACTGACATTTCAAAATATCAGAAATTGCCTAAAAATACATACTAAAAATCTTGGCATCATCAGATTTTGGACTGAAGTCTGATGTCCACAGCATGTTAGGACCCACGCTTCCCTTGCTCCAGAGAGGCAACACTTGCATCCTGCAGTGCAGCATTACTGAGACCAAAACCAAGCAAACCTTAAAAGCAGAAAACATAGATCCATGTCAGGGCAACTGTGCATCAGCAGGAAACTAGCTCAGCAAAGAACTTCAGAATGTGCTCATTATAAGCTCAGATAAAATTCATATTATACATTTTACTTTGCTGTAAGGAATTATTGACTGGATATGAAAGTCTTTACCCATTAGGCTGAGAGGACGTGCTGTTTACAGTGACATTTCTGATCTCAGGGAGAACAGATCTTAGAGAAGCTTAGCTGGGGACTGCTTTCTTTTGCAAAGCTCACTCATAAGAAAACAACTCCTTAGAGTGCTAAACAGTCATTTTCAGTCATCACCCCCATCCTTTAAGTGGTTCAAGGCAACTTTCTTAGCAAAAAATTATCATGGCAGAAAAGTAGTGGTAATTTCTCAGTAAGGTTAAGGACTGCTAGATGAGAGAAAACTAGATTAAATTTGCAAACATCCCCTTAAAGGTTATATCTATTGCTTGTTTTTAACTCGATGCTTAGTGTTATAGAATATTGTTACATGTTGTGGCCTGGAATTTTCACTTGTTTTGGCAGGCTGCTTGGAGCTGAAAAACAAATTGTCTTTCAGATTCTAAGAAGAGAATTATCTGTTGTTTAAATGCCAAATTCCAAAACTATGGTCAAAGTCACATACCCAAACAACGTCCATCTTCAGACACCTAACCATCTGCTGTATAGTACAAATCCTTCCCCTGCATTGTTTGAGTAGGAAATTCTTGATGTACCTCAATAAGACAAGGGTCTTCACATAATAATGCAGCATAGTTCCCTCAGCAAACTACTGAGAGGTTACTTAATATCAAAACCTATGAACAGATAGAACCTAGCACCCATGAGGACAGGTTCTTAAAAAGCCTGCCTTTTTTTTTAATACAACTACAATTCACCAGAAGATTTTGGTTATCAAAGAGCAGTTTAACTTTGGGCTATACACCATGATTGAGTTATTGCAAATCTCTCCCATTTTTTGGTTTCTTTTTTTTCTTTTTTAATGTTAATATCATTATTCTTTTATTATCAGAAAACTGGTCTATGTGAATATTTTTTGAGAAGTATCATCAAATTATTATCATGAGTTATTCTTGGTTCAGAAGGCAAAAAAAAGAAGATTCCTACTGGGTGGAGGACATCTTTTTTCCCAGCATTGTATTTTATACTTATAGGAAAAGGAGTCATTACTGTAGAAGAGGTGGTATTTGATGACACTATCAGTCAGAAGAAGTATCAAGGAAAAGAGCTGCTTCTGTTATAGCATGTCTAGGGACATTTGACTAGCAGAAAATTGCTCAGTAAATCAATTAATGCTGAACTTGGATACTGATGGGTTCTGAACATCTATTTCTCACATAATGCAGCTTGTACATCACTGTCCAGTATTTCAGGCAAAGAATTATATACTAACTGGTTTATAATTGGATTGAAGTGGATATTACTTTGGCATATCTGAACTCAGATACACCTGGGGCTTTTTACTTTGCTTTCATTTGTCTGTATCTCTACAATTTATTGCTACAGAAAGATTTCCCTAAACAGGCCATTCTGAAAAAGGATCTGAACAGAGCTGAATATCGATAGATTAGGACTCCTTGCTGGAGGTCCTTCCTCTGGGTCCCACAAACAACCCTCCAGACAGGCAGGTCCACCTCCAACAAGAGCCCCTTGTCCCATTGTCACAGTGATGAGCAGCATCTCCAAGAGATGAGCCCACCCTTACCCAAGGAACACCTCAAAGATGATTCACTTACTGCATCCAGAGAGGAATCACTTGTATACTGTGATTTCCTCATAGTGATTCTTCTGGGAAATCAGACTGGAGAGCAGCTTGCAGGCTTGGATTTGATATTTTATACATAGGGGGTTTTTTGGGGAGGGTGGGGGGAGGAGGAGTAGATTTTAATCATGGAACTCTGAGCCTTATGATGGTTTCATTTCAAGTTCTCAGAGGTTATGCTGTATAAAACACCAGGGCTTGAGTTGGATAAGTAATGCAAAAATTAAACAGAAATTGTTTGCATGAAAAGAAGATGCTAAAGAAGAGAGAGAAAACTCCAGAAAAAAATAGTATGGTTCTTTGAGCCTTTTCCATCTCTCAAGTTCACCAGATAGTTTTTGGACTCAGAGAGAAAAATACATCTTTTCAAAAGGCCAAGAAAAGAATCAAAAATATCTGTTGGCTTTGTACAGCCTGCTTAACCCTCAAGAAAGCTGTAGATGCATGAAGAATAGGTGGCTCAATCTTACCTGACCTCAGATGGAAAGGAGAGTGACAGCAAAAGCCAAAAATTTCAAAAAGTGAGAATGTGACCATTTCTTTCATACAGTCTTTTCTCAGAAATGCAGGAACCACACTTTTGTTTGAATTTGAGTCTCATGCCTTTGTCAGAAATTGCACCAGCATCAGTAAATAAGGCCACAAGGATAAGGATCTGACCTTTAACATCCTGTTTCCTTTGAAATCCCTGTTCAAAGATGGCTTTTCTATTCCCCTCCATTTTCCTCGTTTTCTTGCTTCCTCAAGAGGGAACACAGGATCCACAGCTCACCCTTGCGCACTGAGCAGGTGCCAGCAGAAAGGTCAGCAGCTCTGTAGTTTACAGCTCCTGCTGCCCATCTGGTTGGAAGAAAAGGACATTCTGGCCCAAGACATGTAGGCTTCAATTCTACACTTAAAAATATGTTCAACCACAGCTTTAATGTTCCCCCCAGTACAAGAAGAACAGAGTCAAATTGGAGCAAGGTCAGTGGAAGGCCACTGAACAAAATCTGAGGAAACAGGACTTGTTCAGAGGGGCCTACTCCGAAAAAAAATTCAAGACTGGGACACATAAAGCTCAAAGTAACCTGGTCTGAGCCATAACTGACCTGATCTGAGGAGGAGGTTTGATAAGAGAGCTCCTGAGGTCTGTTTCAACCTGGATTATCCCAAAACCCAATGATCCCTTATGCTTTGCTACACAGAGGTACCCAGTCCTCAAGCTGTAATTGTCATCAAGAACATCAGAGCACTTTTTTCTTCTTTTTTATCTCATTGTGAGGTGGTCTTGCAGCATTTCCACTACAAAAGGTCACTGCCCCCACCTCCCCTGGTGGGATGGCATCACACCCATGTCCTATCACTGCCTTTCTCTGAGCATCTTTCCTGGCTGAGAGAGCCTTCAGAACTAGTCAGCAGCACAAGGGATCTTACCATCTCTCCTCACTTGGGGAAAGGTAAAGAGAAACTCTACTTCATGCTGTTTCAAATTTTTAAAAAACCCTAGTGTACTACTGTTTTCCTACATTGTTTTGTAGGGGGGTTGTAAGGGATTCCTTCATTGTGCACAAAATGGGCAATATTTAATATTTATGTCTCTGATAGAAGCAGTTGAGCTGAAAAGTAAAAAATTATTGGCTCCCATACAGAGTTTAATTCTCTCAGACTGCCCACTGTAACTGTGTGGTCATTGTCCTGAGGGGTTGTGAGGCAGTTTAGCATTGTCAGGAGGACAGCAAATGAAAATAGCACCAACTTTGCTCAATAAAGCACAAATGGGTTGCCATCCATTCTGATGCTCCATGTGGCTGGTGGTTACTGGCCTGAGGTTTCCCAAGCTCTGCCTCCCTGATCATTGCAGGTTAATTGGAACCTGGAGACTGGTGCTTCATCACACTCAAAGACACAGCGACAGCCAGAGGAGTATGTTTAACAAACTGCACTGGAAGTTTATATACATTTATTTCTATCAGCTTCTGCTTGCAGTAAAAAATAACACGATTTAATTCTATCTAACCTAGTAGGGGTGAGGATTTATCTGATGGCAGTGTTATAAACAATTAGCAAGGCTGAAAATTACTATTCCATTGATTACAGGTTTGGGATTTTTTTTTTCCTCCTTAATCAAACTTCAAGCAGGTTCTACGTTGCCCTTGACTGGGCATGACATAAATCACTTTGTGCATGTAGCAGCTCACTTTGCTGCTGGCCTTTCTGGTTCACTGGGGAACATTTGAATGTGCAGATAAAGGAATTCAGCTCAGATGCTGTCTTCCACTACAAATCTCTTCAACACAGAAAATCATGTTTGCATAAATGGGCAGTTAATAAATCCCAGCCCTTGACACTTATTGACTAAAGTTCCAGAATACGTAGATCCATTGCTGGTGGCTTATTTAAAATAATAAGGTGAAAGGAAATCCCCGTCTCAGTGCTGAAGATTTGTGATCTGTCAGCCCTGAGATTTGGCAAGGAACTAGCAACAGGTTAGGCTAACATTTCCCTTCAGAATATATTTTATTTTAAGAGGAATATGTGTGATTAAAACCAAGTACAATTCTAAAAATTTCCTGTGTGCTGGGGGAATAGCTCTGTTCTTCAAAAACTATTATATCAAAACTCTTTTTTTTTTTCCCCCTGCTTTTATTAGTGGGAATAGAATTATATTCCAGGTGCTGGTCAGAACTCAGGAAAACAGCTCACCGTTCTAAACTATGCCACCTATTCATAGGATGATGTTGGAAAATAGATTTTCCTTTCAAATTCCCTATCCAAATAAAACCAGGAATGTTGATCTTCATTGCTTATGGGCTGTTGAATGACAGAAAACACTGCAACAGTGATTGCTGTAAAACTGGGGAATGTGAACACTGGACAGTTAAAACTCTTAACCAGACTTCTTGGATTTGAAGGACGGTATTTGGTTTTGTTTGCAGTTCTGCTGTAAGAAAAAAATCCCCCAAAAAATGTGAACCAGGGTGCCTAGACCAGCATTTCAAAGGCTTCTCTGTACTAGGGCCTCCTGGCATCTCAGTTTTCAGGTTTACAGCCCTGTAAGAGCAGCTGAAGCTCAGACTTAATATTCCTGATATTATATTGCTCTTTTTCCAATGTAAGAGAGACAAATCCCAGCTGCCCTTTGGAAAGGCCTCTCCCAAAGAAGAGGACAGGGATTTGCTTTACAGGTAGAGGAGGAGGAGATCATGCTCATGCTGGGCATTGACTTGTTCCAGAATAGGAAAAATATCTTCCTTTGCATTAAAGAACATGAAAAACATTTTTAACTTGAAATTGAAGAAGAGGAAAAACTTGAGTGACTACAGCAGGAGCCTATCCAGTTCCAGAATCAGCAGAAAAGTCCATCTGTCCCTGATTTTAAGAATTCATTTGGGCTGGGTAGTGCAGTTCACTTGCAGACAGCAATACAGAAAGGAGGGACCGCAGCTCTTTTCCAGGTCCTACGTTTCTAAAGACACTATTTTGTTGTAACCATCCTCTCTGAGACTTTTTTTAGCACCTTATCTCCCTGCTTTTTCATTTACAAAATGTCAGTATGGGGATTTTTGGCCTTTTCTATTTTTTTTGAAACAAGATTATTCTTTGTATTTTGTTCAAAGAAGCATCTTTATTTGAAAATAACTTTAATTTAAAAAAAAGAGAGAAAAGGCATAAATAAGTTCCTAAGGTGTTTTTACAACCCCCAAAATAAAAAGAAATATTTGATTTAAACTCAAATAAAATTTCATCAACTTTGAAATTTATAGAAAATTTTTATATATATCTTTAATTTTATTTTTTTTTTTAATGGGATTTTTCTATGCCCCCAGTTGACTAGAGAGAATAATAGTCTTCCTGTGAAAAATTGCAGAGCTTGAAAGAGGGAAATCACCTGGCATATGTCTCCTTTCCATTCACACAGATGGGACCTGCTGCTCACAAGTCCCTTTTGCCTTTCAGTCACATGCTGTTATGAAAATATGAACTGTGTTTAAAGCATAATGCAGCTGATGGACACCTTATGAAAGGCTTTTAAAAAGCTTTGACAAACTCCTTTTGAAGCTAGTTGACTGAAATGTCAGAACTTCCTCTCATTAAAACTCCCACTTTGGCTACATCCCCCATGTTTCAGAAAAGCTTTTTGCACCACTTCCACTCAGATACCAAGAATCTGAAAAAGGTTATTTTCCCTCATGAAGATGAGGTTTGTGATTTACTCTACTGTGACAGACAGTATTTCAGAAATCTGTTTATTTTTTTTTCTAAGCAGAAATATTAAGTTACAAATCATGAGTGTTTGCACTGTGTGCTTTTCTTTCTTTTTTTTCATTTTCACAGCTCAAAATTAATTAGCTTAGTAAAACTTTTTTTTTTTTTAAATCTCTAACTGCATTTTCTTCTACTCAAGGGCTTGAAGACAGGGGCTGGTTGAATGTTTTGTCATCTGTAAAAGTGGTGATTTTTGTGCTGGAGATGGCTGCTGGTGTTGAAGACTATTGTGCCCATGATAGATCTAATTCTGCTCTACCAGAGGTTTCAGGATGCTGCCAGCAGCTTCTGGGAACAGCTTCTACATTCTTAAAGCTGAGCTGGTTGTCATCAAAAATCTCCTTCAAAAAGTTCCATAAGCACTGAGATTTAGGGATCATGCCTCCTCAATTTATGCCACTCTCCTACTCAGAAATCAGCAGTTCCAGCAAACCTTTGCTAATACAGACTTAACACAGAAGGAAATTTTATAAACTGGGTGTGTATGGACTGCATGTGAGACAGCTGCTGTGCTATGCCTTTGGAGTGGCTGTTTCCTCTGATTCTCCATAAAAATGAGGATAAAAATGTCCCATCACTGCTTTTTCCCTTCTTATTCTTCAGCTGACTTGTAAGTTCCTTTTGAAACAAACTTCATCAGTGCTGCCTCATATCTCAAAGTTATCAGGTCTTGTATTTTGATTAAGATTCCAGTCAATGACAGGTAAACCAAAACAAAGTCATTTCCAGCTCCCATGGTTGCACATTACAGGACTAACACATCCTTTTTTTGGCATCAGGCAAATGGGACTGCATATAGGCAGGGAGAAAACAAGGTGAGAAAGCCTTGCTGCTACCAACTCACCCTTTAAAGAAGAATTTCACTCTTAAGTCAGAACCAAAAATTATTGAAAATACATTCAGCAATAAAAATAATTGCAATGCATTTCTTCCCTTGAGTGTTTTAAAAGAAGTTCACTCTTCCTGTCTTTGAAAACAGGACACTCTTCCTGTCTTTGAAAACTGCTAACTTTGTCAATATAAAGTTCCTTTCTTTTAATGCTGTAGAGAAAAAAATTTTTATCAGAAAGTGAAGAAAAAAGTCACCTTTTTTTTTAGGATTTGGTTTCCCAAACCTTTCTGGAGCAAACTTGTTTAGTTTGCCCATTTATCAGCCTTTCAACACATCCTTTGTGTTTGAATTTTGCCATCTGTAGTTTGGGATTTTTACAGTTGTCAGTATTCCAAAGACTTAGTTTTGCAATTAATTTGGAGAAGGCAAGCACTCAGCAATACACCAGCTTTGGACTAGAATAGCTGAAGAGGGAATAAATGATATTCAGGAATTTATTTCATAAGAAAAAACATCTTACAGGTTCTCTTGTTTTCTAAACGCCATGATAACAGACAGTGTTTGGATTTAACTATGTCAAGATAAAATCAGCACAGTTATTTAAGCTGTGAACCATGCTCTAAATGATCCTTCCCATTGTGTACATTCAAATTTTGGTGCTGTATAGATTTTGAACTACATGCAAACAGCAAATCTATGAGCCCCAGTGTCCGTCTCACACAGGCTGTGCTGTAGCCATTTTATAACTTTCTTCTTTTAGACAAGCTTTGGAAAATACATGTGGAATCCCTTGGGAAGTATGAAGACACCGTTTGGTTTTTCAAAGCTTTCAACACTGTCAGTTCCGGGGGTGCTCTGGGTGGGGTGCTGTGACTCCAAAACCGACTTTTGGCTGAAAGTCGCTCGGNATAGGGTAGAAAGGGGCAGGGGAAGCCAACGGGCCAATAGGAGAGACAGAGCCAGGGTGCATTTCTGTAACAGAACAGGGCATTGTGAGAGACACCTTTTTAGTCACTTTAACTTGGGGAGAATTTCTCCACTTGGCTTCAGGGGGATCTTATAATCCCTGGTGCCATGGGCTCACTGTCTACCACACAACACCTGTGTGAGCTGCCAGCGAGACAAGATGCAGCCTGTGAAGCTGAGGATCGCTGTACCACCATGCCAAAGCTCAGTGCACCTGATCATTTGCTTTTCTCCTGGTTCCCTGGGTTAACTACCCAAGGTAGGTGGTGTGGGGTCCCTTCCTACCCTCAAGCCCAGTAACAGAATTAGGGAAGGTTTGGAAATCTGCTCTGAGATCAGAGGTGACTTCTGTGGTGGTAGGGCCAATTTAGGCACATCCCTAATGAGGACCGCAGACCTAAATGTGATGGCAACTGGTCATTTGTTCTCACTGTCTGAATCTCGTGTTTTGCAGACACTGCACCTATTTTTGAACAACGGGGGACACTGTTCCATGTAAGTTTGCCATGTGCTCCTGCTATTTTTTTGCTTTTCTAGTACTTAGGGTGTTTTTACTACAATTCCTGGTGACAAATGAAAAAGTGTTTGTATGTGGAATATTTCACTCCCTCTTTTCAGTCCCAAATCTAGATGCTGGAAAACACCCAGGAAGGAGACCTAAGTAGTACCTATTCCCCAGCTGTTTCCCCTCACACTGACTTTATCTGCTTCAAGGAAGAAATTAAGGTGAAATCTCACTCCTGTTATTTGTGTGTACAAAAAGGCAACAAGCTGCTAATGACTATCCATCTAGAAGATACGGGCTTCTCTTCTCTCTGGAATTCCATACACTTGAGTTGTGGTAACTAGAGCTGTGCATTAAAACCTCCAGCTCTTCCAATGATCTAGCTAAGGTACACTGATACTGAATTATACATGCTGTAATTTTTTCCATATATGAAACTATTTTTGTAAGCTACTCTGTGGCTAAGTGATGATCTCAAAATAAAAAAATGTTGGAATTAACATTTCATCTTCCGTGTTAAAATCAGGTAATCAGGTATTTTGCCTGTAACTCAGTTTTTTCATAGTATTTTGATGTGCTTAGAAATTTGGGAATGTTTTTTGGGTTTTGGATGAAGGCAGTTGTTGGCAGGATGATGTTATTGAACCACTGTGGCCTGAGATGGAGAAAACTGCTTTGGTCATCTGTTCCTTCTCATTGCCAGGCTGGGATTGGTCTTCATTATTGCACACTTGGCTAATGTTTTGTTCTGTTTTTCTTCTTGCCAGACCATGAGTTTTGAAATTTTTTCCTGGGAAATGATTATTCAGGCTAACAAAGCTGCAAAATTAAAATTGAAGCTGTTGAGTTGTGAATCACTGTGTTTCCTGTGGATGTTTATGTGCCTACTGGCTTAAGCTGGGAGTGCTTAAGTTTGCTTTTTTTCATTTTTGAAGTGCATTTAAATTTTAAGGATAGCAAGTAACCAGATGCCCCTCAGTGTGGGTGCTGCAGATCCTGCCTCATCAATCTGGGCATTGCTTTGTGAGCAGCACCAGGATCCCACAGGCTGGTGCTGATCTCACAGAATTATCTCTGCCTGGAAGAACGAACCAATGGTTCAGAGCCAGCTCACCAGGTCACCATTTCAGGCTCAGCCAGGAATTACCACCTGACAGCTTTTTGGCAAGCAGACCCTCTGCAAAATGAGCTGATGAACTCAGACCACTCCAAGGAGGTTCTCATATTTTAGAAACTGTCCCCAGATAGCCTGAAACAGCACAAAAAACATACTCCAACCTAATGCAGTACTGAATGCATCTGGCCAGCTATGCATGCCCAGAAAATCCTGTTTCTTTACCTGACCACTACAGCCTAAAACATGCTGAGATCCCCTTTCTTATTATAGACCAGCAAGCTTGGGGCAAGATGATAACATGTGAAGACAGGGCATCATCCAGGGTTAAGAGGATGAGCATGGGAGCTCTGACTCATTGCTGGAGGAGCCAGAAAGAACTGGTATGTCCAGCCCAGTTGTTTCAGAATCCCTGTTTCTCCTAGTACTGGAATAGAGCAGCCAAGAGTAAGGCCTGAAGATGGCGAGAATCAAGCAAAACTAGTTTTACTGGAATTTCTCTACAGTTTGTATTCATACTGTCAGGGACTAAGGGACAGGCAAGGGCCTTCAGTTGTCCTCTTCCATTTATTTCCCTGTTACAACCATGGGAAGAGCATTGCAGCTTCCCTCCAATCCCGTAGGGGATGCAGAGAACTGGGAAAATCTGTGGCATGGTAGGAAGGGATAGATCATGGTTGTCCCACTGAAGTCCTGTGCCACTGACCATGGGATCCCAAGGTATCCTTGTGTGGATGTATGAGCTGTTTCAGCTCCAGGGCTGCATTAGACACAAAAATCCACAACAGGAATTTTGCAACACCACTCACTGCTTCCTCTCAGGACAGAGATTAATCTGTGGGTGTGTCTGGCATTTCCAAAACTTTTAACAACGAGAGTCTCATGCAGTTCTTTAGCTTTGGGCACAGCACATGTAGCTTTGAGGAAAGATCCCAGGAGAAAGGAGAGCCTGCAGCCTTTGGGGCAAATTAGGCAGGAGATACAGTTCAGTCACAGTTCCTAATAAAGCAGCCTCTTAACTTTATCCTTTGATTAAAATACAAAAGCATCTTCCAGAAGGGTCTGCCATGCTCTTCTATTAACAGACCCTGGTAGATGTGAGCTGGCATACCCATGCTAAGCTGAGGATGAACTTTTTAGCACCTACCTTGACAATAAATAACATCAGATTTCTCTAAAGCCTTAACAGGGAAGATAAAATTCATAAAAGGAGTGTTATTTGAAGCAATGTCGTCTAAGCTAAAATAATCCAGCTATTTAAGAGAAGGACCAAAGCATTAGAGCAAAGAAACTGGATGTTCTGTTACTATGCCAAGCACAATCAGTGCTCCACTAAATGCCCCTGAGCTCACCAAACCAAGGACACTCAGGGCTGAAGTAGAGCACTCAGCACATGGAAGGAGGAGGCTCTAAATGTGCTCTTTATTAGGATGATAAACTCCAAAGAAGGTACAGAAGGGAGCATATTTTTTAAAATGCAGAATTCTGAAAAGGTGTGAATAGCTTCATCAACCAAACACATGAATATTAATATTCATATACTCATTTCTAAAGCAATTGCTGGTGAATCAAGTTGGTATTTTCAGAGCAGGATGCAAGGACATTTCATTTAATCAAGTTTTTTAACTGGTTTACTAATTAGTTTCCACCAAAGCAAAGAAGCTGAGATTGAGACCTGAATGAGTCCGTTCTGAAAAGATCAAGCTTTGTGCCCTATTTTTTTTTACCTGATGACTGTGCTTTTTATGGTTGGCTAAGTTGGCTCTCTATAACTATTGAAAAGGAGTGAAAAACTTCAGGGTATAGGGAATAAACTGTAGATCCTCATATGAAACTTTCGAGGTTTGCTGATGTGCCAAATTATGCCAAATGAAGTATTTAGTGCACTAGCTGCATTTTCAATGCAAAAAGATCAAGTGAATATTAAATCAAATAGCCCAGGTGCAAAAGAGAATAGTACATAAAGGTGCTGCACTTGCTACAAGGTACATACAGGAAGGCATTTCCATGTCTGTTTCAAAAATATATCTATAAATAAAGCAAATACTTGTGCCGATATTTATGCTTCACAGTATCGTGACAGCAGGAACAACTCTGCCTTAAGCAATTTTCCAGGCCTTTTTTCTCTCTTTTCTAAATCACTGAAGTAGAAGCTATTGAGCCATGTAAGCTTTAAACGAAAGTTTTCAAAACTGGAGACTTAGAGAAAAATTCATGAATTTTTGCACAGGTACTTAACACAGATTTGCAATAAAAGTGCATGCTGAGTACATCTGGGAGCAGCTTGCCCCAAGGAAGGTGTTGGGACCTCATATCTGGCTATTTACAAGAGGGAATTAAATGTCCAGAGGCAGATTCTGGATGTGTGAACATCATATATGCCTCCAACCAAGAGGAATTTTGAGTCTGTTCAGCCTAGACAAGTTATGACTGAGAGGGGACCTTTTCAGTATCTAAAAGTAACATAAACCACTTCTCAATGCATTAACTTGACCCACTCAACTTCAACTCTAAGCCTGTTGGATTTTAAGTTACTCAGAAATTCCAAGAAGAGGGAATTAGAAGAAGAAGAAAAAGGCAGAAAAGATACAGAAAAGAATGAACATGACTACCACTCCTGGTTCCAGCAATGTGCAGCTGACAGAAATTCCAAGAGAAGGTAGGGTCAAGACATGTCCTTGCCTTGTGTCTGGCCTTCAATACCCCTTGGCCTTCCTGGGCCCTTCCCCCAGGTGGACTCCTGGTCATTTGGCCACTCAGGAGCTGGGTTAGGGGTTTCAGGGGTGGGGTGTGGAATATTGCCTTGGGTATGCCAGGGATTGTCAGCCACTGTGGAGCTAGGGAGTGTGGGGTGTGTGGGGCAGGGCAACACCTCCCCAAAGCCAAGGCCCAACCTGCCCCTTCCCCTCACCCAAAATATTCCAAGCCAGCAATCCTTCCAGTCTCTCACACTAGGTCGTTTTGCTTTGCTCTCTCCTACGATAGATTTGTCTTTGAGTCCTGACAGGGACTAGGGAGCATTGCAAGGTGTAAATCACAGAAGAAACTCCACTGAGGATTTCTAAAACCTCTAAGACTTTAAGCCTTACCTTAATGCATCCTATTGGCGATGTTTAAGCACAGCACATGAACCTCTGTGACTCCTGTTCCTGGACATCTAACAATACTCAAGCCTTCTATGAATTCTGAATGCCAAGACATGCACTAAGAATGAAGGTGTCTCATACATATAGATACCTAAAAATTCAGCAATGTGATAATCTAGTTCCCCTTTCTGAACCCAGCCACCTTTTCCATAATCTGAGCCAGAGCAAAGAACTATCAGTGGTTCCTTCAGTAAATAAAATAACAGTTGTGACTTGAACAGGCACCTAGGAAATGAGTCTGTTCTCTTTCCAGACAGCAATCTTCAATTAAATTCAGGCTGTGATGGTGGGTAGAAAGCTTTATTAATTTAACCACTTTTGTTCATAATAGTTAGAAAGAGGTAGAATAATTGCTCTTGATAACAGACTGTGTCTCAAGAGGTGGGATGTGTGTGCATTTGCCTCTCAAGAGGGTAGGAAGGTCTTTGTTTCACCTGAATGATTCAGTGATATCCAGGAAGAAGATACGAGAAGAGCCAACTTCAGTTTCTCGGCTCAGGAGAGATTTGAGGATGTGGGTTCAATGGAGAGGGGGAGGTTGTATTTTCAGTAGGAGAGAAGCAGAGTCTCCAGGTCTTTATCTCTGACCTGTACAGTTTTGAGTTTCTCTTCCTCTCTTTTACCTCATTGAGAGATCTGTATTCTATAACAGTCATATAAAGAGCCTGACTTTCTTTTGGCCTTTGTCCATGCTTAAGTTTTTGAAGAGGAGAAGAAAGAGGACGTTTGGATCTGAAAGATTTGAGAACAACAAAGTTGAATGCATCAGGTTTAATCAAAAGGTTTAATCAAAAATCATCAGGCTTCATTGTATTGAGTTCACTGGGCATAGGATCAGCCCTCTTTTGAAACAGTGAACTAGGACTCCCAGAATAAACTGTACTTCTGTTCTTTCCCGAATTTATGCAGTATTTTAAGAGCACTAAGGGAAGTTGACCCAGAAAGACTAGTAAAGAGAAGAATATAACTGCACAAGGAAAGATAAAACTGAAGCACATCTTCAACTGAGTATAGTTTAATTAGATGAAATCCAAGATGTTTTGGCAGTCATTTAAAAGATAGTCTTCACACTGGGGGATGAGGAGGTAATTTGCAAACCCATTGTTTGCAAAAGCAAATGTAAGAAAAAGAAAGGCATGTAAGCAAAGCTTTGTGCTGCATTAGGAAGTTTAAACAAGGCAAGTAATCTAAATTTGGCTTAAAAATTATGATACTGAGGTAATCCTTATATTTGAAAAGTGTGATACACTTGGAACAGGCTGGAATTTAAAGATCTACCATTTACTAATAGGAATGTAAGAGCTCTTGAGTATTAAAGTGCTGAGAAAAGTTTGGAAGTGAAATAGGTCTTAGTTGTAGGAGAGGAGAAATATCTGTAAAAATAAATTATTATTATTATACTTATATTTCTTGTGATATGATTCAGGAATTGGGAAAATAATTTCCCTAAAGGAAGTGGCGTGTAATTAGTAGGATGTAGTAGGAAGTTTAATTACATAGGGCTGCAGTGATTTTCTTCCGTAGAAGGTGAAATTACTGGAGTGTTTTGTGAAAGGAGTATAGGAACTTTTCTTAATTTCCTGAACTTATTAACAAAAAAGGTTGGGGAATGATTGAAAAAAAAAATAGTCTTCTCAGAAATTCACACTGAAGTTTTAGGATCTGCGTGTTCCTGAGATAGAAGAGAAAGATGTTCAGAAAAAGCAAGGGAGACTTATTAAATAGGATTAAAGTTTATTTTGAAACTGAGTTTATTAATGAAAGGTCACAGTATCAGTATGAATAATTCACTCCTCAGAGACCTGCCATTTCATCTGGCATGAAAAGCCCCATTGCACAGCCAAGTGTCTCCCAAGTGTGCTCAACATATGGGACAGCAGTTGAAAGGGTTCAAAAAAATAATTCTACTGAAGAGATGCCCTTTGGTAGAGCGATCTACCATCACAGCTGTGATAGTGGGGTTTCATCACTCGTCTTGCAGAGATCAAATACCTAGAACTTGTTAAGAAAAAGAATGTTCTTCCAGACTCATATATCTCAGTGCAATTAACATCTGAGTTTCTATTTCAATTACACAGAAATTTCATAGAGTGTGATATGAAGGGCTTCTACCCACATTCTGGAGTGCTAGAAAGTCAGGGCTGTATGACTAAAACAAAAATACAACAAAAACTGATGTGAAGGTTGCAGCCAAAGGCGACTAAAGTGGAGGTGTGAGGCCACCCTTGGGCCATCTCCCTCAGCTTTCCCTTTGCAATGGAGAGCGATTTTTATCCTTGGGTTTTCAGAGAAGAAAGGTCTCTGGCAGAGGCAGAAAAGGGCTGAATGAAAATAATTGGAGCAGGGTGAACTGGAGCTCTGCGGGAGGAGGGTTCAGCTGAGGGAATTTTCTACAGACAGAGATCCTGAGGCTCCCTGCCTCCATGGCAATGCGAGGGCACGGTGCAGTGCCTCCCTTCTTCCCGCTGCGCTACAACACCCGGCTGCCAGCAGAAAACTGCCCTTCTTGGCAGAAAATGTTTCACTCTGGTTGATTTTTGTGACTGGTAGCCTGCAAACACAGCAGATGCTCGTGTTCACAGTGGTGTTATAAGCTTCCTGCTTCCAATCCATTAAGCATGGTCTGTAACAATGTGTGCACCACGGCTTCTTATACAAATACGTGTAATCCATCAAACAATTCAAAAAAGTAGGACTCTTCAAAGTTTGTAGAACTGACTTACAAATTGTGTTTGCTTTGTGGAATATGCACAGAAGGCAAGTTAACTAAACAGTTGAAAGCACACCATAAATTACATATGGATCAAAGCAGGCGTGGATGTACAAAAGCAAACAAGCCCTCCCTCTCCCCAAAACAGAGATGGGGATAATACTTGAAAGCAGTACAGCATCCAACAGTGTGTCATGGGTTATGGAATTGGATCTAAAGTGCTGGAATGTATGTTCTTTGGGATAAAGAGGATTCAGCAATTTTTCATTATCATTAATCTCCCAAAAGTATGTCTAAGAGAAAAATAGCAGCCAGTAGCTAATTGGACATCTGCTTTAAAAAACAACAACATTCATGTTTGTTTGTTTTTTTCCTGTAGTATTAATGAATATGAAATGTGTCAGACAGCAGGGGCTGGAGATGGAAGCTCTCTATTGGCAGAGAAAATGCTGTGTGTCTGTGCCAGTCTAGACTGTTGTTTAGCCTTCCTTCAGTATGATCCTTGCCGAAGAAAAAGAAAAGAATAATTTTGCAGACATCTTCTACAGTGTGATTTTAAAACATTTTTCAGAAGAGCAGCCATAAGCTGAGGTAGCACATATGTGTCATATGTGTACTGCTACCTTGATCTGGAAATGTAAAAGTAAACTGGCAGTGACACTCTAGAGTCTGCTGTTTCCCAACCTTGCTAATTCCCATCCACATTATTTTCTAAAACACTGTTCTTTTTTAAAGAAACTAGCTCTCCTGCCTCCCAGATAAATGATTTAATTCACAGGTTTGTGATCTCAAGTATTCCAGAGCAAAACATCTGAAATCTCAAAATGTCTGGCAGATCAATGTGAACATCAGGAAGTTTTTACCTGGAGATGCTGCAGAGTTGATATTGTTTTATGGAGCAGCTTGTGGAGGTCTCACTTATCACAGGTGCCACCACTGCTGGGAGCCACTCACTGGAAGCTCTGATCCTTGATGGACAATTTCCAGGGCTCTGCATTCACAAGCAACCACTTTAAACCCACCATATTCCTTGAGAATGGAACACCCCACCTAATCTCTTGCCTATCCTAGATTTTGGAGCCCTTAATCTCTCCATTCGACCAATCATGTGTGTAAGTGTTGCTATGAAAGACAAAAAGCCCTACTTCTGTTTCTCTTTCATACAAACATATGCACAAAACTGATGTGGTAAAGTCGGGTGTTTTCTAATACATAGCAAGGGTCTGGCTGTTCCTTGCCCAGGGAGTTCACTGTCTAAAGGTCAGAGCTGGGATCTGAGGGTGACACCTGATGTAGGGTGAGAGATACATAATCTCAGTAATGTGTTTTGTTTAGACTGTACTACAGCAGCATAAGAATTATGTCTGCATTTGCGTACATAACGTATTTATATCAATGCAGATTGGGAAATGCATCTGAAAATCAGTTTTCTTTTGTTAGTTCAAGCCTGAACAATGTAAAAGAATCATTGGGTTAATTAATATGCCCTAAAATTCATTAGTGTCTTCTCCAATAAATTGTGAGGTATTCATAAATCTGCATGCCAAAATTACTCGATTACTTTATTGCAAGAAATTGCAATGAGAAAAAGTTGGAGAACCTAATGAGATCAAAACTTGAAATAAAAGCTTCCTACCCAGGAGATAACACTAATCAAAGCCTGATAATTATCAGTTTGATACTGCAAAGTCTTAGTTGCACCCAAGTCCATGTCAGTTCCACAGGATCTGTGAACATCTTGCAGAACTGAAATCCTCTTAAAAAGCATGAGGGACTGAATTTGCCATCTTTGTTGAGGATTTCAGTGGCTCTGTTTGTGAAGCGAGGCAGTGATGTGAATGAGCTATTTATGCTGCTTGTTTTAGATAAAGGAACATCTGAAAGAGACTCGGGCAAAATTTTGCATTAAGGTTGTCCCGGTTTGGGCCAAATTCAAGGAAAATGTCCAAAAGGACGTCTCCTCAAAGAAAGGCAGGGCACTGCCGCCCCTCCCCCACCAGGTTCGGGAAAGAAAATATTCCCAGGAGGAATGTGAAAGGGGAAAAAAAGAACTATTTATTTAACGAACACACAGGAAAACAACAACAATGCCAAACAACGAAACCTCTCTCACTGTGGAGAGGAAACCTGAAGATTTCAGAGTCCTCACTGCAGGGGGGTGGTCTCTCTCCTCTTCCTTGGAGCTGGGTCGAGGTGGGTGCCCCCCTCCATGCCGGGGGAAGGTCCCCCGGTGGAGTCCAGATGCTCTGGTGGTTTGAGCAAGTCCAAAGGAGAAGGAAACAAAACCAAGGTTTTCTCTCCGTCTCTCTCCGAAGAAAAAGAGCTGAAAAGCTGGCTGGAAAAGGCAGGAAGGGTGCTTCCTCCACTCTTCTCCCCTCACCACTGAACGCAGAGGAGTAGCAACCTTGAGGCACAGACTGCTTTGAAAAGTTCTCCTGGTCTCTTCTCTCTCCTCTCCCAGGCTCAGTTTAAAAGCACAGGAATCGTGTTTGGGCATAGAGCGATGGTAGGGGATACCCATGATAAAGTCACCCCAAGACAGGTTGTTTGCACGTTCCATGGAAACTGCTCTAAAGGTCATCTCTAGCAGGCAATCTCATCTTTACAGAAACTGCTTAAAAGTATCTTTCTGAAATTCACATTGTAATTTTCTTTGATCTGTATTTTTTCCCCTAGAGTAGATTGCTAAATACAGCCATACCTGTTAAAATAATATGCCAAGGGAAATGCAAGTTGAATGAGGACACTCACCTCTCTGAATGAAGAGCTGGAAGGACAATACATTGAAAACCACAACCTTCCCTATTTTCCTAGCTCTTCAAAATAGCTAGAAACATTGTCAATGGCAAATGACAGAGCTTGACCTTAAAACTGATTGGATGAAAATAAGAAAACCCTTACAAACCTTGTTCCACAATTTTTCAAGCAACGGGGGGCAGTTTTGCCACAAGTGGCATAAATATGATTGAACAATTTGCTGTCCTGGGCTTGTATACAATATGAAGTTTGCTTTGGAAAGTTGACACCAATTATCTTTATCTATTAACCTTGAAATAAAAAAACTTAAAAAAAAATAAATCCAACATTGTATCCCAAATTCAGAGGCTGCAAAAACTTTTGCACCAATGACTCAGATTCTCACAGATGAGGACTGTTTGATCAGTTAGTTTGACCTTATCCTACTATCAGGCACATTTCACTCTTCCACTTCTATGCTGAGCTCAGTAAGTTGCCTAACCAGTAACTTCCAGGGAATTTCACATTCTTGATTTGAAGACTTCACAGCCTTCACAGAACATTCAGCTGGCCTTGATGATCAAAGTTTGTTTTCACTATGGATTTCCTTGGCATCAGCACTGAGCTATAAGGCTACCTGTGGGGAACCAACCTAATTATCCTTGTAGGTGATGGAAGCAGAAATATTACCATCATACTCCTACTCTGTCATTAAAAATGGGGCCACGAAACCAATGTTTCTACTGTGTAGGAAAATAGATTACCCAGAAGGCAATATCCAGGGAAGGTGACCTATTGATCCCCATTCAGACTGTTGTTACAGGTGCATCTGTCTAAAGAAGGCACAAAAATTGCTTCAATAGCATAATTTAGACCAAGTCTGCTATTTTCTAAGCCAGTAGGTACTGGGCTGAGACCATGTCAGATGTTCTCTCTGTCCCTTATCTACATAACCAGCTCAGAGCCACTGAGGACTGAGGTGCAGGGGTGCCAAAGTGAGTGTCATTGCTGTCCCTTGCTGGGGAGCAATCAGGAAAGTTCTCAAGGGCCACCTGAGAGCTGTGACCGTCTGCTCAAGGACAGGAGCAGGTCCTTCCAGGAGTGGGAGTTCATAATGAGAACCAGTGATGTCACACTCTTCTGCCTTAGAAAGTTTGAAAATGCTTTTCATGTATCTGTGCATTGGCTGATGCTGTGGAGAACAACAGCCTTTCATGGTAAATATCACTGCAAAACTCTCCCCAAGGTAGCACCATGGTCACTTCAACAGAGATGATGGAGAAGCCACCCAAGGTGGAAGAAGAGTCCTAGAAAACATCTCTTCCAATCAACACAAAATTAAAGCAAACCACTCTCAGTTCCCTGAGATTCACTGGGCATCACTTTAAGTCCACTGATTTCAATTAGTACCCTGGAACTAATTTCTCCTCTGATCTCCAGCATACCTCAGATGCCTTCCTGGTTTATTGGCCCCTTCTCCTTTGACTGTAATTTTTTCTGGCTGTGGACCAGAGGGAACATTAAGCACCTGAAATTCCAAATTTAATTACAGTGTTTAAATAATGATACAGAGCATCGATTCCATTTACTCACAATGGCACAAACCATCTTTAAGTATTTAACACCTGGGGCACTTCCTGTCTCACTGCTCTCTGTTTAATCACCTTCTGCCAATTAGAAAAATCCCTAAGAGGCTGGTCTGCTTTCTACCATTAAAGAAACTGAATACCTCAGGCACTAACAGCAGCTTTTATTTAGTGTTTTTGTCCTGGAGAGAAAGATTTGCTTGAAATTAAGTAGATGGTATATTTGAATCTATATATTGCATACCTACAACTCACTCTGAATTTCTTGGGCACCGGTGCAGTCTGACCTGAGTTTATAACTGGTGCATTTACAAACTCTTCTTGTTGATCTGGCAGCATGAAAGGACTCTGAGGTGGAGAGACATGGGTCTTTGCAGAGAAAACAATGTCCAGAGGGCTTAGAGCACGTGTGACAGGACAGTCATATATTTCATTGTATATGAGTGCCATTTCCCAAGCACATTGCACCCTCTCAGGCTGAGGATGTTGCGTGCAAGTGTCTGCTGTGGGCAGCTGGTGAGGTGCTCTCAGTCCCCATGTCGTGTGAGGCCACACATGTCCTGCATCCTGGGCAGCTGCTCTGGAGACTGAGCTGGCCTGGGATGAGCTGAAAGCTGGCCATATTCTGTTCTCTGGGTATTTCCACCTAACTCTGGCAAAAAGCCATCCCAGAGCTACAGACAACAGCAATATCTCAGCACACCTTTGCCACAGAGCTTGGAGATTTCTGGTTTAATGAGACCAGCAGGATCCTTGTTACTGTGCTCACTCTTTCCCCAAGGCTCAGGGCAGCTGAAACTCCTTCTCATGTTTCTTTATATCTGCATATACTTCCCTCCCTCCCTTACCATGATCCTCTACTCATTTTTCCTCCTCATCTTGCCTGATGTTTATATATAGAGACTTCCCAAGATCACCCATTTGGAGGGACTTTCTCTGCTGTACTTTTACCCTCACTGTTCTTGGCATCTCACTTTCTGTGATCATGCACCCTGGGAAGCAGAAGGACCCCAACTCGGCTCTGGCCATGTGGGGAGCACACAGGCAAGTTTGGCTTGACCCTTCTGCCCTAGAAATCCATGGGAAAGGTCTCTTTGATACGGACACAGCAAGGCTGTACTTGTATTTTCTCCATGTGCCAGTGTGGCCAGTGAGAAGTTGGGAGGAAAAGAAAGCATGGGAACTAAGGGGGGAAGACAGATACAAATGTATTTACATTTATGGCTTTCCCTTCCTGGGACTAAAATCACAAGGTTTCTTGCCCAAGTTTCCCATACAGGCTCAACCAAACAATCCCATTTATGTTCTCTGTGTCACGTTTAGTCAGTCACTCTCCTAAGAGAGGATAATTTTGCAGCTTCCTTGAACTGATTAATAGCAGCTTTACATTAATAACAGTGTCCTCTTGACAGCTCTTGATGCTGATTTGTTATGCTGCTGTTGCTGTGGTCCCAGCACCATATCCAGTTGAGAAACATCCCACCCCCTGTGCCCTGGCTGGTCCCACCAGCCCAGCAGAAGACAGATCTCTTCCCTCACCCTTTGCAGTTGTAATAATGTCACAGCCAGGCTGATACTGCCCTGACAGCCCAGCTCACGGCTCATTGCAACCCCATGGAAGATGGTTTTCCTCCTGCTCACTATTCCATCTACCCTCCATGAATTCTTGCTGCCAGAGCCTCACAGTCATTCTGATTATTCATCTACACCCCAGAACAGATTTACTCCCTGCAGACACCTCTTCTCTCTGTCTTTACCTTCCCCAAGACCCATTATTGCCTCACGTTGCTCAGGGAAAGTGCCATCAAGCTGCAGACTGCTTAAAATCTCATTTGGCTTTATTTGCAACCGTCCTCGTGCTTCTGTTTAATCCTTTGGAATGTGTTCAGATTTGCTCTTAGCCTTAAAGGTTCCTAATGGTTTCTTCTACCAAGGGAGGCCCTGTGCTCCCTTGGACTCGGCAGCAGGAGCAGAGGGGCTGAGGAACTGCTTGTGTGTGCTCATGTGCCCTTGATCAGAAGTTTTGCTCCCCACATGAGCATAAGGAAATTCCTGTCAGATCCAGCTGCTCATTTTTCTGTTGAAAATGCCTTAGCAGACCCTGTCTGATATGGGTTCTATTATACAAATCTGGTGTAGGTTATTCAGCTTCCTCTATTCTCTTTCCTGAGTTTCTCTGTTGTCACTGGCATTACAATGTTATCTTTAAGAAGAGATGGATCTTCTGAGATCTGCCTTTTCTCAGCCATCTCTTCTTCATCACTGGAATAAGCCATGGAGTCTCTGTGCTGAAACCATGACTAAATTCCTTATACCACATTATATCTTAGTCACCAAGAACATCTTTTTGCTGATTTTTTATTTGCCTTCTCTGAAGCTGAATTGTCATCTTCCCCTTTGCTAGCTTTTCCAGTTTTTTAGTTTTTTTAGTTTGCTGGTTTTCACACTGGAAAGATCTGGAGGCAGTGAAGTGGTTTATGAGGTGATTTTTTTCTATGTAACTACTTGCATTTGCAATAAGATTTTTAGTTCTCAAATACAAATATTAGCAGAAAGGTGGTGGGGAGAGCCATAATCTCTTGTGTTGTAGCTTTAAGCAACTTCTTAGGCACAGCCCTATTAAGAATAACATTTGTTTATTCATCTTTTCTAAATTATAGTTTAATATTGACACTGTCATTCTTCTTGTGCAAATACTACCGGGACAAAAAAGGTGTAAAGTGTTTCCATTTCAGTTTAGGGCCTTTTATATCCACTTACCATTCTGATGTGAAAGGCCATACCAGGAGCACCATCTGGAGAATCACAGGCAAACATCCACTCCTCCTGCTTCCCAGGGCAGCTCTCCAACCTGAATTGATGGAGGGCTGTCACAAGGAGCCTGAGGTGTGAACAAGCCCTTCATCTCAATGGAGTCTTGAATCTTAAGATTAATGGAGGTGGAGGAAGAAACCTTTTCCCAAAAGGCTTTGGCACGCTCCCATCATTTATAAATGTAATTACTGTAACGCTGTGCTCTGCTCAGCATATTGGCATGAGCAAGTGGTCTATATTTAGTTTAAAGAAAGGCTGTTTACTGAATGTAATATGAGTCTCAAACTTTAGAGATGAAGAATACAGACCATGGGTAGAAGTTGTAATTGTCTTTTTTCTCTGAGCACGTTTGCCATTTCTGCCGTGCATGGAGCCTCCAAAGAAAATCACAGGACTCCGATTCCATGGGGCAGCCTGCAGTGAGTGAGCTACAGCTGCACACTGAAATTTTTCACAAGGTTTTGGCTGGTAAACTTCTCCAGAATATAAAATAGCATAAAACATCACACTCATCTATTAGCTTTGAAAAATAGAAGGCACAGGCACAGCAAATGAAAACTGGAATATGTGCATGCATTCAAGGCCTCCAGAGGATTGGGCATGGAGGACTGCTGGGAATCAAGTTAGGCTCAGGAAAGATCTGATAGAAATTTGTGCTCTTGGGAGGAGGGAAGGGACACATATATTGAGGAAACTTGCATTTTATTCAGAGAAAATTATATTTTTCTTCTTCATCTCTCTTCTTTTCTCCCAGTGCCATGGGCATTCATTCCCCCTACTCTGTGAGACTGGCACTAGGGGTCAGTTCCCCAGCTCTTTTCTCTTGCAGTGTCTGCCTTACAGAAGGGGTGGTCTTGGCTGGAGCAGAAGTTTGTACACTTGGTCTCTGTATGGGTTTTATCTGCTGGAGAAATTTTCTCATTTGGCTGGTTACAAAGAGGGCTTGCAACTGCGATGAAGCTGGGGTTTTATCCTCTCATTTTTAGGATTTCTTTTTTTACATTACAAAAAGGACAAACTGATTTGTTTCCAAACGCATGAAGCTTTTTATTATTGTTCATATTTCAAGTCTGTTTTGTGTAGATTCACACATTTCACATGAGAATAGATCCCCTGGGTTTTACAGTGTAAGTGATGGCACAAGTAGCCAAAGTAGCAGTCACAGCAACAGGGAAAGCCAGAAAACAAACAGGCTCTAGAGGCTGCATTCATAAAACAAAATGAGGCAATAAACAACAACAAAAAAAACCATTCTCAGAAGTTGGTTATTTCATTTCTGATGGCATCAGCTCCCACACAGCCAAAATATATAGAAAGATGTAATATTTTGCTACATAAGGTTTTTCAGATAATAAATACAAGCACTGCTATCCTCTCTGGAATTGTTTGCTTCATTTCAGAGACCTGGGAAAAAATGTGTCCTTTCTGGAAAATATTTAAAACAGAAGCAATTTTTTCTTGTAGAGAAACTAGTAATAATCACTTTGTTTCTGAGTTTCTCAGAGCACTCTAGTGACTAGTGAATTTTTCTTTAACTCAGTAACAAAAAAAATCTGTCATGTGGGAGGAGAAAAAACCTGAGGCCAGAGATGAAAGGTGTTCTACTGCATGGGTTTGACATGGACTGTTATGAATGATTCAAGTGGGGAAAATTGGCTTTTACATGATTATAATTGGGAAGGTTGAATTTACATGAGTTATGAATTGTTAATAAGGTTAAAACTCAATTAAGAAGTTACCCAGTTAATTGTTATGAGAAAGGTTACTTGTTTAAAGGAAAATATTTGGTGTTTGATGAGGAATTTCGTATGTTTACTTGAAAAATCCACTTGTTCTAACCTATAGTTAAGTGTGTTCCAGGGCTGACAAGACCCATTCCTAAGGGACCAGGAGCTAATTTTAGAAGCTAAAGTGGGACCTGCAACTGGGAGTCATGGAAACCCTGCATATCAATAAGGGACTTTCCAGGATCGGCCCGCCAAAACCAGAGATGATGTCACCTACTCAACTGCCCCTAGACAACGTGCTGGTGATTGGCTACAGAACCCGATGTCACTCCAAGTGTCCTCCAATGAACTGATGACTGAGGGGACGGACTGTGGGCAGTCCTGGGCGTTCCCGGGCGGGGACACAAGGGTATAAAAGACTGTGTCAGACGCCCAGAAGCGCTCTGCTTCGTTCCGGGGTGGCCCTGCTCTGTTCCGAGAGTGGCGTGACACCTCGTTACTTGGACTAGCCAGGCGGAGACCAGTGCTGCTCTAGGCCGCACTCCTCCAGCGGACAGCACTGCGGGCTTCGGTCTCGGGCTGCTTGGCCGTGCTGGCTCCTCTTTTTCCGGTCCTCATCTCCTGCGTTCCCGGGCAGTTTTATTTTATTTAAGTATTGGATTTTTGGACTCTTCCTTGCATTATTGTTTTGGGTTCCTGGATTGTCTTTTTATTGAATTTTATCGCGTTTTCTTTTATTTTTCGTCTCCGGGGTTGGGCACTTCGCCCTCCCCAATTAATAAACTATTTTTAATTTTAATTAAACAATAAGAATTGTCTTCATTTGTGACATGGACCCTTGCAGTTTGTCCAAACAAAGAGTTTAAAATTAGATGCCCATTTTCAACTGCTCATTTTCTTAGATGACAATCTCTGGATATAGGTGCAATACTTCTCAAATTCTAAACTGCTCTAAACAGTAGTTAAACAATATCCCATTTTTGGAATGTCTGTAAGACTGACAAGATTGGTGGCAGACATTTGCAATGAGCTCACAGTGTTCTGCTGTCGTTTAGGTTTTTTTCATTTATAGTCAGGCCACAGAAAAATAAACTCATTAGAGATATTGCTACACATATAATGAAAAAATGTATCTTTTCTGTGAATTTATATTGTACCCACCTGGAGTGCTGCATCCAGCTCGGGTGACCTCGGGGTGCTGAGAGGCAGAACTATTGATCACATTTCTGGAATGGGAAGGATTTAAAACTGTAAGAGCACCACTCAGAGGTGCTTGTGCCAGGGTGCTGTGTTCCTTGATGGTGAGGTCCAGGACTTAGGAGTCGGAGAGGCTAAAACAGGTCTGAGGATGCCAAGGTACACATGGGCCACTCTGGTGTCCTGCACTATTAGGAGTTTCCTCAGGTTGGCAAGCAGACAGTGGTCATCTAAGTGGAAAATTTTCTAAGTGTGATAAACCTGTTTCAGATCATCATCTGTGACAAGGGATGTGGTCCTCTTGCAAGCCAAGGTACTATGGAAACTAAAATCAGTGGTGGTCCTGGCTGCCCACCTGGGTATTCCACCTCTGCGAGGTGTAATGTGATCCTCCAGACTCGAGTACCTGCCTTCTGCTGTTGTGTTCTATTTTCATAAAAAGTACTCACATAAAGTACAGATTGTCACACTCTGGAAGGTTGAATATTTATACATATATATATGTATATACATATATATATATATGTGTGTGTGTGTGTGTGTATGAAAAGGGCATCTAAGGCATTCTCTAATTGGAGAGAAAGGATTTGACTGCAAATGTTTTACAAAGGACAGCCTGCCAAATGTTTACTTAATCTGTATAAAACCCTAATTTAGACTGGGAAAGCTGTAATTTCTTCCAGGGGTAAACTTTTTGTGTTAGATATTAAAAGGAAAAAAATAAAAATAAATAAACATGCCTCATCACTGACGTTCATAATTCCTGAGCTGAGAGTTCAGATGTTATCTATGACTGAAACACCTTCTCTTTTCATTCTGATTATGGGAAATATCTTCTGATTAAATTTGCTGTTGCCTGGTGACAGGAAGTTATTATGATAAGAAGTGCACTGCTATCTAGGATGTCTTCATGCACCTCTTCTACAACTACAAGCCATCCAGACTTGCATTTCAGCAGATCAGGCCATAGAAGGCAGTAGGGCTATTTTTCTCTCCAGATAACACTAAACAGCTAATTAGTGAGGTAAAATTTATGTATCCCATTTTAATCCATAAACAGATTATGGTATACAGGCAAGTTAACGTGGCACTCTAAAGGGAGAAACAGTGCAATGGAAGGTGTCTGCACTATTCCAATCATGTCTTTATCTTGCAGCCTCTCTGACACAGTTAAAATTTGTTGGACTATTTATAGGTAATATTAGGTCTGGATGAACACGAGTCTATTAATTTGGTTTTCCCAATAGATAAGCTGTCCTCAGTGGTTTGTGCTATGTCAACATCACAATGTTGTTCCCAGCATAGGCTGTAGGATGCAGACATTGAACCACTACCCTTATCCAAAACAATTACTTCACACACCAAAGAGTAATGAAGGAATTGTGTTTTCCCCCTTAGCTGTAACCAACAATTTCGAGAAAGATCAAAGGAAGGCTTTTCCCCAGATGTCGCACTCCATTTCCACTTCATTTCCCCTTGCTTGGTTTGATTGATGCTCCAAGCTAAGGAAAAGAGCCGTGGTTTTTTTCTGAGCAGATTTTCTTTCTCAAGTGTAAACAAGCAGAGATGTGTAGGCTGGGTAGCACAGGAAGACAACAAGCTAAATTCAAATTAAGGATATCAGAACTGAGTACACCCCTGAGTCCTGTGGGAATGAGAAAAGAATCAACATCTCCGAGGCTGGCCACCCACACTGGTAGTCTGATTAAAGTCCAAACAGACTGGCTATGTGTGGCAACCCTATAAATAGCATGTTGCAGGTATCAACAGCCTATTGTGTGCTCCCTGCTGGTCAGGATTTGGAGCACAGCAGTGCTCAAGTCCAGTCCTGATCCTGATGCTGCCCTGCAAACAGGGCAAGCGGGGGGTGCCTTTCAGCAGAGCACAACAGAGGAGGGCACTATGCAGTCACCAAGTACTGACATTTCTCTTGAATACCTGGGAATTTGAGGTATCCAAGTCCATGCACGCCATCCATTTGCACAGGACATCACGCAAAATATAGTCACATTTGAGATTTTGAGGAGACACATCCCTTCCTCCTTGATGCTCAGCTGCAGCTCCCTTTTACCCCTCCAGTTCTCTCCCCATCCCGCTGGGAGGAAGTAAACAAGTGTCTGTGTGTGCTTAATTGTCCTCTGGGGTTAAACCACAACAATCCTTCTGGTGCTCTAAGGGTTTGAGGTAACAACAGATTTGGCTGGAATGTGCTAGATCAAATTTAGAGTCTTTTGCTCATTAGTGGCTGCTTTTGGTTTTGCTGCTTGTCAAGGTCTTTTCTGCTCCTCCCCCCCTCAGCCCCCACTGTGGCTGAGGATGCATAAGAGCTGGGAGGAGACACAGCCAGGACAGCTGACCTCAAATGACCAAAGGGATATTCCATACAGTATGGCATCAGCAGCAGCATATAAGGCTGAGAGAAGAGCAAGGAAGGACAAGGGACAAGAGCAAGGGACATTCAGAATGATGGTGTTTGTCTTCCCAAGTCCCCTGTATGTATGATGGAGCCCTGCTCTCCTGGAGATGGCAGAACACCTGCCTGCCCATGGGAAGGGGTGAATGAATTCCTTGTTTGGCTTTGCTTGCATGCACAGCTCTTGATCTACCCATTAAACTCTCTCTATCTCAACCCCTGAGATTTTTCACTTTTACCCTTCTGATTCTCTCTCCCATCCCACCATGGGGGAGTGAGTGAGCGGCTCTGTGGGGCTCGGTTGCCAGCTGGGGTTAAACCACAACACTATTTTTGTCAAATAGTCTATTCTGTGCTCACAAATTATGGCTGGAGGAAGCAGTGAGCCTGCTGCCTGCCCTGTGATCAGTGCACACCTCCAGGGACTGCAAATTCAGGTTCGCGGTTCCCTCCAGCTGAGATGAGAATCATCTGATGAATCATCATTCTGCCCTATGCTCCTCACAGCCCTATCCTTATTCCACACAGCCCTCTTGCCACTCCTGCTTGGGTCCAGCTCAGGACTGGTGGCTGCTCAGAGGAAGAACAGGCAGAGCTGAATCTGTGTCTTTTGTGGAGCCCATTGCATGAGGCTCTTGTTGAGACAACAAGGCAGGACACCAATACCTCTCAAGAAAAGTAATTCTGCCTTATTGACAGCACCAAGTGCAGCTGCAAGAGTAACCACTAAATAATGTAGAATGTAATATTAATATCAGTTAACTAGGAAAAAAACATTAACATACAGGAATTCAATTTAGCTTATGTGCTACCTGGTGACTGAAGGACAACAAAAGGGTAAATGTGCACTAGATCATAACAATGATGATAGTTTTCCCTAATAAAATGCATTACTGTCATCAGAACCACTTGATATATTTACAATCAAGTCTCCATCGTCCCTTTGCATCTGCTATGACTTAATTATGATGGTAGCACCAGCCTGTTAATATTGTTTGGAGCTGGCTTAATTTGCCTTCCATAATTTAGGCAAATTACAGGAGGTGAGAAGGGCTGGATGAGTAACCTTATTAGCAGAGAGACCTTCTCCAGGATGCAGGCTGGATGAAGGTTAAAGGAAAAAGATTACAGAAAAACCAAAAGAAAGATAAATAGTTCAGGCTGAAACTTTCATATTACATGGCTTCTCTCATAACAAAATTAATTTACTTGATCCCATGTTATAATCAATATTTTTATAACTTTATTTTTTCTATTTCTGTTTTTGGTCTTCAGGTCAGTACTTTTTTGACAGCATAATATATGAACCTTGTTCAGTGGCCATTATTTATATTTATGGTATTGTAGATCATCCTTCCACAAAGGAATAAAATAAAAGAATCATGTTTCTGAAAATTACAATGTCCACATTATAGCTTTTCCCCCTCCTAAAAAAATAAGGCATTTGTGGAAGCTTTTAAGCTTTTTTTCCTGTCTCTCGTATGAGTGTAAATACAAAGTAATCTCATTAAAATGTATGAAATTACCTTGGCATGAAATTAATATAGGAGGAGATTTGGTCCCATGCTTTTTTGTATAGATTCTGAAGTATCAAAACTGCCTCTGCTATATCAGGAGCTGCATTCATGTAATTCAGGAAGGGATGGGGTCTAACGCACTCTGATTATCCCTGTATCAATTTTCACTGGCAGCACTAATCTATACTATTGAATAAGTTATTATGCTTTGATTGATTTTTCTTTCTTCAGGCATGAATTTTATATTTGAGGCAATTCCTGTAAAAGAAAGAAAACTGATGCCACAGATCAGGAACCTCAACTTTTCAACACAAAAAGTTTTTTTGATAATTCCCATGGAAGATAAATTCATAGTAACGTTTTGTTCTATATTTGACACCTAATAAAGACGTGGGGATTTTTCTCCTGGAGGATTGGATTTTTGTTCCAATTGCTTTGTTTTTTTCTCTGCCCTCCTCACAGCTAGAATGGATTATGGCTGCTCTCAGGAGAACTGACTCAAAACACACTGAAGACTGTGGCACTGACCTCCATGAGTTTTGGATCAGGCCAAGCTGAAGTTTGCTTGGCTTTTAAGATTGCTGGTTCCAGTTTTTCCCAGATTTCAGCATGTGGTCAACAAATGTGCTTAAACTCTCCTCTCTTGGATGTATATTTAATTTGAGGCAGGCAATAGAATATGGGCATTCTAACTGACAACCAACACCAAAACCTTTAAAACTGCGTGTTTCAGTCAGTGTTTGATAGTCCCCCAAGGCTGTCCCAGAATCCCTCCAACTGTTCAGAACTTTCTCTCTACCTCTGTCTTATCTCTGATTTTACTAGATGTGGGCAGTATTTAACCCTACCACCTGTATGGAAAATTATTTTATTAGCTTAGCAAAATGAGAGCTTTGAAGATACAAGGCAGCTCACCCACAACGAGGCAATTGCTATGGAGGGAATGGAGATGGAGGGCAATATTACCATGAGAATGAATGAATCAAAGGAGATAATAGATGGTCATGGCTGCCCTGAACTTGGCCATGATGACAGCTGCTCTCTTGGTTGCTACCACTATGGAGCAATTCAAAGTAGAGAGGCTGTTATGCTGTGGGGGACCTTGTTGCAAGCGCATGGTAGTAGGAAAAAAACAGCATAAAAAGTAACCAAACTATCTGTGAACACCTAGAAGGGAATGAAGCAGCAGGTAACTACAGACTTGTATTTGGCTTGTCACATCAGAGCAGCCTAATGCTGTTTGTGACTGGCCAGGATGCCTGGGTTGGGGAAGAAGCAGCAGGTACCATTTATCCAGCCTTTACAAGGGTTGGGGTTTTTTTGGATGCCACGTTGCACAATGTCATCTAAAGTAGAAGAGAGGTCTTGAATGAGCCCTTCAAGTGTGAGCCTCAGAAGAGCCACCCAGCCAGCATTAAACAGCACCTCAATGTTTAACTGGGAGAGAAAACCACCTTGCTCCCACCACCCCATGCCTTTCACTGGAACCCCTCATTTTCCTCTCACGATCCTGTGTTACAGGGTGTAACGAGTTAGCAGAAGAGAGTATTTCATAGAGTCATGGAATGGTTCAGGTTGGAAGGAACCTTAAAGACCATCTAGTTCCACCTTCCCCTCATCAGTTTAAAGCCAAGAAATGTCAGATTTCTATCATCCTTCCCCTCTCCACCCACACCATGTGCAGCCCTAGGAGATAACGTGCTTTCTCAGAGAAGAGAGGCAACCCAGTCAGATCCTACAAAACTCCTGGTCACTGGAATGTAGTCAGAGAACCTCATTCCTACTCATAAGCAAGAAGAAACAAGGCAATTGCAGTTGACAACTTGTTTATCAATTTTGGGAGAAATAACAAATAAAGTTACAACTCTGTCAAAAACAAAGTGTTATGAGGAAGTTAATTATCTTTATTATACATAAAGATGTTAATAGATGGATAAGGATAAACCATAATGGTGCCCTTCATGCAACCAGCATAAAAATCCTTGACACTGTAAGACTAGAATAGACTACATAGGATTACTTTGCTAATTCTGACCTTGTGTCATGGTACTTTTATCAACTTCTATATCGTGGAAATGAGACAATAAGTTCTCTTTAGTTTTATTTTTTAAGTCCTTATTCTATTTCAGAGAGGAATTTCACCATAAGACTTTAAAGCTAGTCTTTTGGGAGGGTTGCATATACTCATAACAGACACATGTAATTTACTTGATACCAGAGAGACAAAGACAGATATGCTGTGTTTATTCAGAAATAAGGCCTTTTTTTAATGATTCATTGCCTGTCTTGAATAAATAATCTTGCATATATAATTTGTTTCAAGATGGATGAGATGTTGCACCGATACTAAAGATAGTTAAGAATACCCTCCACAATATAAATCACCCAGTTGCTGTAAGGGATGTCACCTTGTATGACAAAATGGGAGCTTAGGAAATTAGAAAGGAGATTAATGTCATGTTCTGATGCTCTTGTGCAAAAGTTATATATAATCTGAAACTCTACTGCTTGGTATTTCAACAGCTGAGGTAAATTGGTTTATGGAACATCCAGATGCACATAAGGAAAGATTAGATGCAGTAAACATTTAAATTAATCTGTCTACTAAGTGTGTCCAGAATCAATACCAGGATGTAGATTTTTAGTGTTTTGAGCTTAATTCCTCACTAATGAGAGGTCATTTTTGACTTAATGGAGTTTTCTGGAAGGCAAGTGTCTGCCATCTCATCTGATCACAGCAAATGACCTTCCTCTTTGAAGATAACCTGAGCTTATTTGATTTAAATTCAAAATTATCTCCTAACAAGGATCACTGACAAGCACTGAAATTCTGTGGAAAGGGAGACCCCAGTGTGGCAGTCAGTGACTCCATTCAGTGTATGGCTGCCCTGGATGCTGTGTGAGGATGTGACCATGCTCTGCTTTGAGCTGGCCTGAACACCCTGACCCAGCTTTTGCTGACACCTGGGCTGGATCTGGAGGCTCAGAGATCAAGTTCATTGCTCTGGGGTAGTCACCATCATGTAAGCATGGTCGCTTTCTGGTCACACAAACTACTGGGAAGATATCTATGGTTCCTTCTCTGAAGTGCTAAAGCCAAGGAGGGCCAAGAAACCTGACTGCTGTTAAAGGCTAAAAGTTAAAATGCTGTGTCAAAAGATGTCATCCTCTAAGCTTTGCCTTTGTAACTACAGTCTGCTTCTTAAATACCTCTGAGCTGCTTTCCAGCACAACATACTGTATTATCTGCCAGATGCTGCCCTTGGGAGACAGAACAATCTCTAACATAAGGGAAAGAGTTCATAACAGTTTTGAAATTCAGTCCTTAGATAGATTTAAATTAAAATAAATTCATCAAATTCCCATAAAAAAACATATTGAGTCAAAAGCTTGCAAATTCTCTTCCTGAATTTCTTCATGATGACTGGTCTGCTGAGTAAGTCCAATTGTAATGGGACATGGTTCAATGTGGCAGCCAAAGCCTAGAAGGCTGCTTTAAATTAGGAATTATTTTAGAATTAGGAAACTGCAGCCTTATCAGATCTGCTTGAATCTGTAGTGTAAAATAAATTGGGTCATTAGAATGTGTATGCAGTGTGGTTAATGCTAATGAGCTGGTTGGTTTAATTAGCTAAGAAAAACAGCTCTAATCATTGGAGTGTAGGGATTTTTGCTGTTTTGGGTTTTTTTGTTTTGTTTTTTTATTTGCTTTTTAACTAGTATCAGTGATGATGCTAATGTTCTCTGTGCTAAATTTCTTCTCATAGTACATTTACTAGTTACCATGTCTGGTGATACAACCTTGAAAGTGTTAAGGAGAAAAAAAACTAAAACCACACTGAAAAGCTGTGACTGATGCTGATTTTCTGATACACATTCTCTCACCTCTCTTCCTTGTCAGATGGAAAGTAATACACAAAGACTTTCCAAGCTGAGAAAAGCAAGAAAAGCCATAGAGATGTAAATTAACACCCTGGTCTGTTTTTAAATTGAGAGAGTGTTAAATGTCATCTGGAAGGGTCAAGTGTATTTACAACAGCGAGCCTAAGCTCTTCACTGTTCACCTTTTTTACTGCATACCCTGTGTAGTGAAGGTCCTTTGGGTTATAACTTACTGTCATAACTTACTAAAAAACTTAACTTACTAGAAAAATAAATTAGTAGAAATTATGAACATATCTAAAAACTTTAATAATGGGCTACCTGATGCCCAGAAGACACCTTTGCCAGCCACCTGGCATGTCTCTGATGAGGTTCATCAATAAGTGAATTTTCACTAGACCCTGATAAAGGTTGTAAAGTAAATGCAGGCCTGTGGAGTATCAGATATTGATAAACTGGATCAGTCACAGAGAATCACCTGGTCCACTTAATAAATCAGTCCCAGGTGAGAAAAACACAGAAACACCTAGGATGAGCCATACTTTGGGAGTGGATTGGGAAAAGATAACTCACCATGAACCCCTCTGAATCAAAATCATCCAATGAGTTTGAAGATGAGTAGTGAATGTGAGCAGAGAGGTGACCTCTCCTGAAAACGGGTAACCATCACCTGAGAGTTTCATCTGACGCTGGTGTTCACTGCAAAAGTTTAAACTATTTAACCTAACTGATACTTTCGTTTTCCTCTAAAATGTGTATGAATCTATTAAGATATATTCACAAAAGCAATCATCTAAAATATCTCAGAAAAACCTTGTGAAGATTTGAAAGCCAACCAGTGAGAGACTCCAAGTCAGAAATACAATTTAATAGGAGAAAGTAAAATAAATGCAATAGTACAGAAAGCAAACCACTGACAGAGTCAGAATACAACCTGGCACCCTGTTGGTCAGGGTGTTGGTAGNCCTAGGACAAACCTTCCCTCGTTTGCAGGCAGTCCACTTGGTTCTCCTCCTCTGAGGGTGAAATCTGTCCTGCAGTTCCTGTCCCAAAAGATATGGGCCAGTGCATGGCACTGAACTCACAGAGCCCTGGTCGTGGTCACAGTCAGTCTTGATACAGACAGTGATAACTGAGATTCCCTCAAATAACCCAAATTTGCAAACCTTGTGACAAGCTCAGCCTCAGCCACCTCTATATCCATTGAATTATAGAATCATGGAATCATGGAATCAGAGAATGGTTTGGGTTGAAAGGCACCTTAAAGATAATAGCATTCCAATCCTCCTGCAGTGTGGAGGATCACCTTCCACTAGACCCGTTGTTCAAAGCCCCATCCAACCTGGCCTTGAACACTTCCAGGCATGGGGCAGGACAATTTCTCTGGGCAACCTGTTCCAGCGCCTCATCACCCCTCACAATAATTTCCTCCTGATATTTAACCTAAACCTATTCTCTTTCAGTCTGAAGCTTTCCCCCTTGTCCTGTCACTCCAGGCTCTTGTAAAAAGTCTCTCTCCATCTCTCCTGTAGTCTCCTTCAGGTCCTGGAAGGCTGCAATTATGTGACCCCAAGGACTTCTCCAGGCTGAACAATCCCAGTTCTTTCAGCCTTTTCTCATAGGAGTCATGCTCCAATTTTCTAAGCGTCCTCATGGCCTCCTCTTGACATGCTCCAGCAGGTTGAGGTCCTTCCTGTGCTGGGGACCCCAGAGCTGGATGCAGCACTGCAGCTGGGATCTCATCAGAGCAGAGCAGAGGGCCAGAATCCCCTTCCTCACCTGCTGCCCACAGGGCTTTGGATGCAGCCCAGGACACATTTGGCTTTTTGGGCTGTAGGTGCACATTGCTGGGTCATGTTCAGTCTCTCATCCACTATTAGTGGCCTCATCTCTAAATGTAGCATCATAAAGCTGTTAAAATCTGCAGACTTCATATACTAAAATTATGAAGCATAACAGTATGTGCCAAGTACAACATGAATGGTTATATTTCTGTGTATGTTGGCCACATGTCCCTTAAGGCCTTCTGTCAGAAGGGCATTAGATGAATACCAAATATCCCAAAAACACAGAGTTAAGGGTTGACCCTATTTGTATTTATTTGACCACAAGCTTTGCTGCCAGGGGGGTATGAACCTTTCATGCTCCAGAGATGAGAGCAACAGTCCCATCTGCTAATGCAGCTCCACAACTACTGTTGTTATAGAGAGACAAATACTGTCTATTTTTCATATGGACCCATTACTGAGTGTGAACAAAATCTCTAGGACCATATCCATTTAACAGCTGAACCGTCAGTGAGAGTCTCATTGTATTCCAGATCATAGCCTTTGATTCAGAATAGCTTTTATACTTACATAAAATGTATTTAAAGTATTCCAACTCTTTAGTGGATCACAATACATAACAGAATAGATGCAACATTTTATGTAATGTTTTGGTTTTAATACTTTGAACTAAAGAGTGAGGGTTAGGAACTGACCACCAAAGGAACTACGTGTTTTGAAGAATGTTTTCTGTACATCACATTTGCTGCAGGCACCATAGATGTATGCCTATTTTCACTGAAATAGAATGTGCAATGATATATTTCTTCATTTTAGTCAAATGTAGATGTCTAACCTGCCATTATAGATAATTAGATAGCTATATTTACTGCTCTGAAATTATTCTTAATAGCACCATTGTTCTCAACCTGCTTCTTAAGCTCCAGAAGGGAAATTGATATTGTGGGTAATTATTTTCAGCAGTTCTGAATACAATAAAACTGCACACATTGGAACCACATGTAGGTCTGTTCATAAAAACACATCCCCCCACTGCTACAGAACAATATGCATTTTTAAAAAATGCAAATCCCTCTTGGTTTATCCATATATCATGGATAATATGTATGTCTGAAATGGATGATATATGGAATAAGGTCTTACTTTTCTCAGCAATTGCTTCACTCACTTATCTTTAGAACACAGCTCCTGCTAACACCAAAGGAAGGGACTCCTACTTCCCCCCCATGGCCATTCAAAAGCAATACCCTCACCCTATCTGTCATCTTCATTGCAGTGTGATTGATAAAGGAACAGACACTGAAGGCTTATTTCTGGCTTAGAATTTGACCATGAAACTTTGAAATTGCAGGTGTAATGTTAGAAGTCTACAGCAGAATATGCCTCACATGCTCCTTCTGCAAAGGGGCCTGGACTGCTCTGTCCAGGGGACTATTCCCAAGGAGGGATGAGTCACCAGAAGTCAGACTTAATTACCTTGCTCATTGTTTGGGTCTTGATTGGGAAATCTCCAGTTTAGGTTCAGCTTGTTGCCGATGTCCCAGAGATGAGGTTCAAAACCAGCTTGTGGAAGAGGACACAGCATTTTTCTTTCCTTAACACCACACATGAGAGCCACCCACACTGACCACTCGTTATCCTGTCAGAGAGATGCCTAAAGAGACATGGTAAAGCATAACCCACACTCTTCTATTTGCTCTGCTCTGTTCTCAGCCAAGAGGAAGGTGACAGGGAGTGCCAATGTCGCCATTTGTTACTATGAAAAGGAAAAACAGAAACTAGAAAGTACAGCCTGAAAAACAGAGCAAAATGAAACCACCAAAAAAAAAAAAAAAAAACAACTACAATAAATGACATTATTTTATCTGAATTTGACTTTCTTCTGTTAACCAAGTAAAGCTTATTAATGGATGGGTTCAAAAAAGGGCGTCTTTGCCCTGAATTCACCCTTTCTGACATTAGTGCCTCACATTTAGCTCATCTGTCTCAAGGTGATTTGGGATCTCTTTTGATTTTTAAAGGTACTTTTTCTCCTAAGCCAGACTTCCCTGAAGGGCATTTTGTTCCCCTAATTATTTTACATTGAATGTAGATGACAGTTTTTCAGAGAGAAAGATTAAATAAATCCTGTCTTTGGGCCCTGACCCACTGCAAATGAATCAACAATGGACAAATCAATGCTATTAAAATAATTTAGATGTCCAGCCTTAACTCTCGAAGGTGATAGAGGAGAGTTGCACAAACTTGGAACATTTCTACTTGAAATGGTGAAGGTGCATAAATGACATATATCATGTAAGGCACCTGTTCTCATGGAGTGGTTTGTTTCCTGTACTTTCCTAAGAAAAATATTTCAAGCTCCTACCTCTCCTCAGTACTAAATCTAAGTTTGACAGTATTGTTATTTTGTATGAGTAGATGATGCATTAATTCATAAGTCTTTAGAATAATGCTGTTTAGCAACTCGGTATAAGATGAAAGAATATGGCCATTACTTATTCCTAGTAAACAAACACCAGGTATACAATCTACACAAAGAGAGCAACATGTGGCACAATCCCTGTTTCTGGGAATAGAAGGAATTGCACGAGGTATTCCCATTATCCTATCAGCCTAATCTGGCTAAGCTCATTTTAATGGAGCGCGGAAATGCGGCTGCCTGTTCATCCTCTCATCCCGGGAACATATTGTAATTAACTGCCTGAGCAGCTGCACGGCGGCAGGAGAAGGCTCTAAATGATGTGACTCTGTTGATATTACCTGTGCTAAAATGATTTTGGAGATTGGAAGGGAAGAGCTGATTGCCTTTTACGGCAGTGTCTAAAGCCTAAATGAGTTCTGACACCTGAAGGAAGGAGAAATAACCTGCAGACTTCACATCAGCACTCTGTAAAATGCATTTGGAAGCTTGATCACCATGACCTCACCCTTGCAATTATTTCAGTCCCTCCAGTTATTGTCACATATTTGATCCTCAATTTTGGTTTAATTGATATAGTGAATGTTAACATAAACTTGATGGCAAAGGAAAAGCTATTCACTGTGTAAGGCAATTTCTTCATTATCACAAGGAACCAAGATACCACCAATGACCCTGCTCGTGAGTAAACAGCAGTAGTACACTGAAAATCTGCCAAAAAGGATGCTTGAGGAAACTATTACAACACTTTATTAAATGGAAGAAAATGGTTAGTCTGGCATACAGCTATAGTTTGTAGGGCAAGGATGGGGGAAGACCTGAATAATACATTTAAGGTATTAATAGCAATGGTTAAAATACTGTCTTCTGTTGGATGACATAATAGCAGTGCAAATCTAAGTGCTACCTTTGTTTCTAATCTGTGAGATAAAGACAAGTGATGGTCATCTTGGTGAATTATCATGAAATGCAGCTGTGAGCCAAAAGGCTACTTAAAAACTTCTGCAACCAGGCTGAGCAGCCCCAACTGCCTCAGCCTGTTTCCATAACTCTGTGTCCTGTTCAAGTCACTTATGCCACCAAAACAGTCAGCAACCTGGTCTAGTGGAAGGTGTCCCTGTCCATGGAAGGGAGGTTGGAACAAAGTGATCTTTGGGGTCCTTTCCAACCCAACCCATTCTATAACTGTTACCAGAGGTATGTGCTTCGCTTGCCCTTTTGGCTGCTAGAAGCAAGCAGAATCAGCTGAGGGTGCCAAGGATGTGTTTCCAAGTGCATAATCAAGAGAAGGCTGTGGGAGCTCCAAGAAAGAGTACAGGAGAGAGAGTGACCTGGTTAAACATCTCATCCATCTTTAAGAACCTCTGCAGATGTCACCCTGCAGCTGTTTGGGGAGCTAATCCAGTGCAGACGCTGTCAACAGGACATGGAGCTCTGAGTGATCCTGGAGCAGGAGCACGGAGGCTGCTGCTTAGTAAGTCTTGTGACCTCATGAATATTTTTTGTCTTCCTTCTGTCTGTAAAAGCGTGACGTGTTTGCAACTCAAGTTTATAGACAGACTTCAGAACCACATCTCAGTTAACTACGGCTTCCCTCTGCTTGTTTGCAAAAATCACATGATGAGTCTTGTTTAAGAACATAAGGTCCCCTGTGAAGAAAACATTTCTCACAAGCTAGTTGTGCATTGTTCAATACAGAAGCTTCTGGGCCTTATTAGTGTTGTTATTTGTATTTCAGAGAGCACCACAGAGATTTGAGAAAAGTTGTTTTCTTGGCTGGAAGAAGGGGTTTCCCTGTGAAGAGTTGCTTCAGGAACTTTAAAATCACAAGTGAAAATGGTACAACACAAAGCACAGAATGTCATTCTGACACGATTATGGGGGAATACAAACTACAGCCACAGCAGTACTAAGTACTAAATATCAGCATAAATATTTGTCTGTTCCATCTGTATATTCTAACAGAGATTTAGACACAGAAGATACCTAATATTACCAAAGCATTTGTTCTCATAATATGGATTTTTATATTTCTACCGTTATGAGCAATATTAATTCTTCATTTAAAGTACATTTGTCTTCATCATTCACAGTATCCCTTTCATTTACACTCAAAACTCTGTCAGAAACATGCTGTATTCACGCCATTGATTCTGATCTAAACTACCCTCTTGGGTGAGAAATGCAAAATACATTTATTCTGCTTTAATTAGACCTCTAGCAAATCCTTGGCAAATGGCAATTTTGAGCAGAAGACGAGAGAGCTATTTCCTTTAGATTCTCCCTACCATGATAGCAGGATGACAGAAGGAGCTAGGAGTTAATAGGAAACATTAACCAAAATTTGCCCTTGCAGCAGCCAGCAGTTCAGCTGCCATTTCATTTTTCTTCCGTGACATCACACGTACTTCCAGACTTTAACATTTGTCCATGGCCTTCAGGGAGTGCACAGCTCAGTAATAGGATGAACTGCTTTTAAAAGATTGTTCTAATACCATCAGGGCTGACACAGCACTGATGTCAGTGGAGGTAAGGGAGAGTGCTGAACTCCTCACCTCTGTTCCTATCACAGGAGGGATGAAAAACGAGCACCCTGATGCTGCCAGCATTGCAAGCTGTCTGCAGCTGCCCACAACCAGCAGTCAGGATCGAAGGGTGGGGAGTGCCAGGGCCCCTGAGTGCTCAGGTTTGAGTGCTGTGATGGGGGAATAGCAATGGGGTCCATTGAGGTGGGGAGAAGAAGGGGCACAGAAATTTCAATCTTGCTTTTTTCCAGGAGACCTAGATCTGACCGTCAGCTTAAAAATGTAGTTGTGCTCTCCAGGGGCTCAGGTACTTTAAGACATTATTAAGCTGCATTGGATCACCCCAGTGGTCCTTTATGTGCTGGCTGGCCTTTGACAGGTTAAACACCCAATTTCTCAGTCATAATATTCTTTGTCCTAAAAAAGGACACTAGCACACGGGAAAAACAGTGACTAAGGCATCACTGAGATCAAAATTCCTTCTCAGGCTTGCCCTTTGACTGCCTGCTGGCTTGGGGTGAGTCCCTGTGGTTTATCTTCTTTCTCTTAGAAGCTTCATCTGTTCAGTGCAAATCTTTTAGGGCAGGAGCACCTTCTGAAATGGGTTTGTCTACCATCAAAGGTGACTGATGTCCCCAAGTTCAACTGCAGTGTATAAATAGTAAGAAGGAGGCCAGTGGGCTGCAGAGAGCAAAAGCTTTGTGCTTTGCATTTTTTGACCTTTCCAAACTGTAAACTTACAAATATTTAAAGGAAAGGATCCAAATGTGCAAAGGAGGAGGAGGAGAAAGGGAGGGAAATCACATACTAATGGTTTATGAAAAATCACTTGGCAATTCGTCATCTGCCTTCTTTGAAATAAAAAGCCAATATAAAGGAATCAAGAGCAATTATGTCCCAGCCTATGAAATGTCTTAGGCTACATTCAAATCTTCATTTTTCAGCTTATGAAATGTCTTGGGCTCTGCTCAAGCCTTCACGTTTGAGTTTATGTTTTGCACTTTGTATGTTTTGTCTCTTTTGCAAATGGATTCTATCATCATTATCAGGAATTACTTTCATTGTGGTACTTACACTCTTGAAAGTTTGAAAGTTCAGGATATGGTTGAAAAGTGACCTGATTATAGCTGTAGAGTATACTGGGTTTTAAGAAGTTCTTTCACGTGCCTAATGAAGACATAATTGGGATAAGAGGGCCAAAAGCTGAAACTTAAAAAAATCCATCCTGGAAAGCTTGGCGCTTTTTTAAAACAACAGCTGCAGAAATTTCTGGTGGAGCCAAGAGAAATAGTTGATAACTGTCTCTTTCTCTCTCTCTGGGCTTTTCAAACCAATCTGAGCACGTTTCCCAACAGCCCAGTGGCCTTGATGTCATTCAGCATAGCAGGGTGGAATATTGCTGTCTTGGCAAGTAACATGGAGAAGTCGTGGAAGAAGACGGATCCTGCCTTAATAAAAAGACCACACAGGTGCCTGTAGGGTATTAATTTAGTTGGACAGCAGCTCTGTCCCATCCTCCTGGAGTTAAACACACTGTGAATGTGGCAAGGGGAGCTCTCTGCCTTGCAGAACTCACGGGATAAATGTAAGATGGGATACAACAGACAGGCCAGGAAAGCACAAGGAAACCAGCACACACCATTTGTGAAAGTGATAAATCCAGTGGTTCCAGGAGAGGAAGGACACAAGCCCTGATCACAGAGCAAACAGGTGTTTGAGGGAAGAATTTCGGAGGGGAATCATAACAGTCATTTCAGACTGGTCTGGGGGTTTTTTCTGACTAATGCCAGGGAAAGCCAGAGAAGGCACAGAGGAGCTCACTTGAAGGCACAAAGCAAGCAACCAAGCTGATGCCAAGGCCCAGCTGAGGATAAGGAAGATAAGGAAGGCAAGGGGACAAAACTGTAGGCTGTGAAATATTTTCAACAAGTTTCTCCTGGCTGTCCTGTAGGCCAGTGAACAGCAAAAGCAGTTGGAAGAGAAGGTGGATGACACGAGCAGAAGTGTTTTGAAAGGGCAGGAAAGGGGAAGGGAAGATGTCCACATGTCCTGGTTTGAGACAGATTCGGAGGAACATCCAAAAATGAACGTCCTCTGTTCGAAGGCAGGTTACAGCCACCCCTCCTCCACCAGGTTTGGGAAGAAATTCCTTGGAGGAAAGTGAAAGGGAAAAAACTATTTCTTTAACAAGTAAAGTGCACTCAGGCACGGCGGGGGGGTGGGGGGAAATAAGGCTAAATAATGAAACTTCTCACTGTGAAGAGAACCTGGTAAATTTTCAGAGTCCTTTCTGTGGTTGTGCTCTCTCTCTCTCCTCTTTGGAGCTGGGGTTTGGCTTGGGCCCCTCTGGGCCTCCCGGATGATGTTTCGGTGTTGTTGAACAGTCCAGAAGAGAAGAAGAAGAAACCAAAGTCCCAGGGAAGCAAGGGAGTTTAACTCTCTATCTCTTTCTTCTGAGAAAAGGAGCCAACAGCTGAGAAAAGCAGGAAGGTGCTTTCCTCTGCTCCCCAGAAGCAGCAGCTGTCTCTGTGTCCTTGAACACAAAACTGCTTTGAAAAGTTTGCCTGGCTTTTTTTTTCTCTCAAACCCAGTTTTAAAGGCACAGAAAGGCACAGGATTAATGTCTGGACATAGAGCAAGTGATAGGGAATACACATCATAAAGTCAGCCCAAGACATCACATTATAACAAAGGGGCAAATTTATGGTGTCACCACAGTGAAAAAGCCAAGGGATGGGGCAGGCAACAGGGCAGAATCAGGGCCACATTCAGGGTCCTGGTGAGACTACAAATCCCAAAAAGGATTCAGAAGACAGGCTGAGATGCTGGTAAGAGATTGATTGTGGTGTACTCTCCGTGTACTGCCCAGAACAGGATTTATTCTCAAAATGCTTGACAAAACAGATTTGCTCTTTTTGATGTTTTTGTAATATATTCTTCATAATTCTTCCAGCCAGCCAGCTGATCCAGCCTCTGCCAGCCATAGGTGGGCTGTGGGCTCATCATGGCAAGCAAATGCAACTCTATTGATTTAAAGATGTACGAGTCTCCTGCTAGCAAATCATTGTATTCAGTGGTTTCTTCATTGCATTCAGTCATGGGAGTCGGTGTTCCATTATACTCAAAAGACATTTTTTCCTTTTTTAGGAGACTTATGGAATAGCACATAACAAATGCATGGAGAGAAGCATCTTTAAGCAGGTCTGCTCAATGGAAGCAGACTTTAATGACAAGAAAGGTCAGTCTGGCAGATCCTTTTCATGCACAAGGGCACTGTGCACTTTCCAAACACTAAACTGTCTCTACAGTAGTGCTCAGGACCAAATAAAACCTACCTTTTCTCTCTCCTACAACTAGGTTTATTAGCCCAGTGAGAACCCTCACCTCCTTTCCTCAGAGTAGAGTCAGGTTGTTGTTTTTCTGTTCTTCTCCGGGTGTCACAAATCACGGACTGTGAGTTGTGCATCCAGAGGGATGGAGGGCATGTTCTTGGAGCACAATGGCTGGGGACAGGAGTGACAGAGACTTGAAACCTCCCACATCAGGGAAAGTTAAATTCCTGCTTTTTAGGTCCTGAATTCTTCCCTGTCATGGGTTTGAATATCTGTGGTCTGCCAACCCTATGGGTCTGTGCATGGCAGTGGGCTCCTGCAAATACAGCACCACGGGCCAAGTTCTCCAGGCTTTTGGGTGGAATTAGACATTGGTGCCCAAATCTGGATGTCAAGAGATCTTGAGGGTGACATGGGCACCAACCTGATCTGAATGGGTGACAGCAGAGATGTGCAATGTTTGTGTTCATGTGGAACTCTGGGGCTGACCAAAGGCACACACAGACAATGGACAGTAAGGAGAGTATCAAGAGAATGGCTGCTTTGAAGCAGTGTTCTGAGCTGTTGGCATCCAAATTTTGCAGAACATTAGTCTAAATTCATTCTTAATTTAGGTGACTTCAATCTTGCCTTCACTGCAATTACATGGAATTGAATTTTGTCCTGCACTTATCTGTGCAGTAAGCTCTTCAGGGACACCTCAGTCGTAGGTTGGTATCAAAACACATTTATCATCCCCCTGTATTTTCATTAGTTCTGTGACTGTGTCTTTCTAACCTGATACACTGCTTCCATTAATCCAAACAGAAACAGCTGATCTGACAGAAGGGCCCTTGCCTATCTTATTTATCTTTTTCAATACTTTTTTTTAATAATTTCTAGATCATGTACTTAGAATAAGTTTGAAAGATAACAATCTGAATCAGTTCTTTCTTAGCCTATTGTTATTTTTAGTTAGGTCTCAGTGTAATCATGGCAAAGAACCTCAGTCTTGATCAAATCTGTTTGCTCTTCCCCCTCTGTTTCTCCAAAACCGTAATTGAATTGTTGTATAAGTCTAGTGAAAATAGCATTTTCCATTTTCAAGCATCAAAGGTCTTCACAAGTGTTTATTGATTGCTGTCTCTTGTGAATCCTCTTTGAAGTGGGTATGGTCTGTTACAGCTGTTTAACCAATGGATAAACAAGCCATAGAGCTTGAATGATGTACAACCGTAGATATTTTTATTAAATCCCTTCTTTCACTCCAAACTCTGATAGGAAACTGCATCCTTCCCTCACAAGCCTGGTTATGGACTCAACAGCTCAAGAGTTTTAGTTCAGCACACTGGAGCTGAGTGCAGAGTGCTGTGCTCTTCCTCTGAGCTGCCCATGCTGCCATGGGGCTGTCAGGAAATTACTGCTGGGAAGGATTCCTGGATGCTGCTGGCCCTCAGCCTGTGCCTGGGACAATCTGCAGAATGTGGCACAGCCCACAGGATGTACAAGAAAGCTTCCAGCCAAGGTAAGTGAAGGTAGACACATCCCTCTGCATTCCCATGCAGTCAGAGACCAAGGAGCTGAGGACCCACTTTCCATTTGATCTCCCTCACCTCCTCCAATGGAAAAATTTCCATACATCAAGTGCTTGTTTAGGAGCTTTCAAAGGGCAATGAAACATTTTGGCCTTTACAGAACTGAAGTTGTTGTTTTTTTTTTCAGAACGGCTTGCAATGATTTCTTTGGAACATTTTTGTCATCGAACTGGATCTCCCTACCAGGCATGCACAACTGAAGGGGACCTGCCAGTCTTCTCCACCAAGATCCACGTTCCCTGGATGGAGGCACACTGTCATGGGTGCATTCTGGTATCATTTGTTCATGTGAAATAAATTAGGTTATTTTGCTTTCCCCCAGTAAAATAAATTTCTGGCTTATCCCTCGCTCTGCCTGCTTTATTTTGTATTTCTTTTTCTCAGGCATGGAAAACCAGAATTCCCATGCTATTCCAGATCAAGTCTCGTGACAGTCTTGTATTTCCTTATCTCCAGTTATCTCACGGCTCTACAAGTATCCAATTTAGTTATCTTAAGTGATAATTTCTTACATGTCAAGAGAAAAATGCAGTGTTGACTAATTTAGAAAATTTCCTATCTTATCAAAGAAGGCTACAGATTATTCTGAGGATTCTGTTTTTAACAAAGACTTGTAACATATTAATTCATTTCTCTGTATTCCTGTATTTTCCTTAATAATTTCTTCTAAAGTCTTAGATATAACTGGCATCAAACTAATTGGGTTTTAATTATCCATGGGGGTTTTTTACCTGCTTGGTAAGTCTTCTCCAGTGAATTCTTTTGACAAGATCTCTGATAAGATCAAGAGATATATGCAAGGAAACTGTGCCAAGGAAAAATACTTTTCACAATACCACAGGTCAGCTATTTTCCCTTAGTTCGCTGAAATCCAAAGGGCTGATGAGCATAAGCTTGTGAAGCCACAGTCAGATGTAACAGTCCTGTCCTTAAAACCACCCTTTTCACAAGATTTGGCACTTCAGGACAGGGTGATTTAAAAGCCTGCCATCCCAAAATGTCCTTGCCAGATCACTGATTAGGTGAGTTGCTGATTTTGTTACTGCCAGTAAATGTAAACCACTATCAATCTGAGTTTACATTAAAACATCGGGTTGCAAACTGTGCAGGTTGACAACTCAGATTCACAATCATCTCTGATTTAGCTGCAACAGCTGAAGAGTTTATCGTCCAGGCGGGTAACATCTTCAGCCAGCACAGGTAAGTTCAGTGTGAATCAGTCTGAACTGCCCTTGTTTTCTCAATTACCCAGCTATCAATGTACAGAGAATCACAAGAGACACCTGCAGAGCTCTGCCTTCTGAGAAAAGACATGATTCAAAATCCCATGCGTACATTTCAGCTATTCCACTTGTCTCATCAAGCAGCGGCTATATGTTATTATTAATATTAATAAGAATTTTATCAGAATACTGTATTCCAAAGACTAAGAAATAAATGCACTAGGAAGTAGATCCCTACTTTTCTTCTTGTGGGGGAAATGCTGACTGTTTGTTGCTGCAGTTCCTGTCTTGGCTGGCAGCTACATCAGTGACAGGCACGGAGAGGCGAGAGCTGTTGTTCTGCAATTAGGCTGAGCCTTGTGGAATGAGCCTCTCAGAGCAGAGAGCTTTGTGCCTGCCACAGAGTGATGGAGTTAGCTCACATCTCAGCACAGACGTGATCTCGTCGTGCAGGAGGCTTTTGAAAATGGCTTGGGCTGAGAGGGAATAAGGGTCACTGCAGCAGATGAGATTTGAAACGGCAGGTGCCACCAGGGAGGTGACAGGCACAGAGGAAGGGACATGGTGAGACATGCTGGCTGCCTGTGTGGAAATAAATGCTCCTGGACCTTGAAGTCAGGTGGTACACATCAGCCTGCATCCACGCTAGTAAATCATGACAGCCCTCAGAACAAGGTGGATGCACAAAAAACACTTTGGGGAATGATCCCTGGACTCTGCAAGATGTTGAGTTGTATCCAGGGATTGCTGGGGAGTTCACAAGTTGGAAGAGGACAAATTCTTGACAGAGAACAGTCTAAGGATTTACCTCCATCTGGAACCATATTCCTGTGCCCAGGATTGTGCTAGAAATTACAGAGGCAGCCTTGGCATGCAAAGGGATGCAGAACTGGCGCTTCACTGGTAGGGAAAGGTTTATTAGCATCCAAATCTTATGGCATGGTTAAGAAAGTCACCAGTAGGGATGGCTGCTCTACACACACCCATTAGAGTACCTGGTCCATGGTGTAACAGAGAGTCAGGGTGCAGAGAAGACTGGAAAGCACAGACTGGTGAGGTGTTTTTCTCCCTTCTCAGTGCCAGCACATTGAGGCTGGATGAGCAGACCACAGATCCAGTGATGGTTGCAGGGCATGGCTGGGGCTTGTGGCTGCAGAGGACACGGCAAATTCACTGTCCTTGGAGCCTGAGGTTTTCAAAGGGCACCCTGTGTGTGTCTGTGGTTCCACATCTACCCCCTCTGCTCCGCTGCAGCAAAGCCTTTAGGGTGCACCTCCCAAATTCACATGTATGGGAAAATATCTACTGTGTTTTGACTGAAATTCTCTCCAACTGTGTTGTTTATCCACAAAGTTCCCTCACTTTTGTATTACTTTGGTCAGTTTAATAAATTTCTCCTGAGAAAAATGAAAGGCAATCTTTCATCGTTCATGTGTCATGTGTGACTTTCAAAAACAACCTCATGGGCAGAGATTTTTAATTTCACCTGGTTAAAGAGGCCTTTAAATAGCAGTCAGCAGGGCCTCTGCCAGGCTCTGTCCTTGTGTACCCAGGACAAACGTCTTTGAAAGGTAATGGAAGAAAAGTAGAGTCACCTACATGGTTCCCCAGTGCAGGTGAATTTTTACAAAAGGCCAAAATAGTGCAGGTGAATATTTACAAAAGGCCAAAATAGGTACATTTACAGATGCAAGGAACATATGCAGGCAGATATATGGATTTGGTTTGGGGTTTTTTTGGCTGACACTGAAAATAAACAATTTCATCTTTCAAGTGACAAATGAGTTCTTATTTGGCAGAGTTGATTAAATTTGTTCTGTGGATAGAAAAAAAATTGTGCTGCAGTTCACTGATACAGAAACAATTAAAATAGATTGTTTTACCTGATGCAATTCCAGACATGAACTAATTATCCTTTTATGAAATCACATCTGTAAAAGGATAATTGATTTGAATGAGTACAATATTTCACAGAGACAGGAGTGAGTACAGCACCTACTTACCTATACAGTAAATTCTTATAGTCTTTAAAAATTTAATTTTTAATAGTGGCTGGTTTAATATTTGCTTGTTTCTACTTCATACATTCATTTTCATTAATGTATATGCTTCGCTCTTGGATTTATATTTAAACATCAAAATATTGGGCTTCAGAAAAACAAATTAGCTTGGATCACTGCAGATGAGCCCCAATTTACTTAAATGACACAATGGTTTTTAAACCTTCTGTTAAATCTTGTAGCTTCCACAGATGGTCTCAATGAGTTCATATAACATGATGTAGCTCTTTTTTGTTGTTATTATTTGGATATTAGGTAAAATAGTAGCAATTTCTCCTGTTTCTTTTGCTGAATGGATGTTCTGCCTGGAGAATAGGATTCTGTACAGCAGCATATTTCCTGGCTCTTGCAAATGCTTTGCCATGCAGAAATAGGATCTACATTGGCATCCAAAAGTCTGAGATACATTGGAATAATGACAGAGAAGGGCTGAAAGTCCAACAGAATAATTTAGAGGTGTGACACAGGAAGAACAACTAAAGGGATTTACAGCATACGATGTAAAGGACAATTACCTTAGAGATACAGCGATAAACAATATTTAGAGAATGTGTAAAATAATGTCACAAAGAATGAAAATTTAAGCATGCTGTTTGGAAATGATCAGTGACATTTAGTTGTCAGGTCAATTAGCTGGTGGAATAATATACACATGGCAGTAATAACTTGGAACAACTGAGAAGGAAAGCTGCTTTGAATTTCCCCATCACAGGCAACTGAGAGTCACCACCACTGCATCTGTGAGAAAAGCAAAGGGGTTTCTAGGACAGATGAGACCTTTTCAGAATACACAATGAAATACAAATGTCACTGAATCTCACAGCACCTCAGTGTCCTTATTCCTGGAGAACCCTCACCTGCAGTACTTTGAGACAGTGGGGTCCTACATTCAAGAACCCAAACTGGGTGTGCTGAAGAAATCAATGGTAAAGTGGCTGGGCTGCTGTGCAAAAGGAATCTGGGCACACCAAGCATGCTCAAGCCATAATGACAGAAGGAGAAAAATTTTTTGTTAAAAAGTACTTACTGCTCTCCATTTTTTCCATTACAGAAGGGGTGAACCAGGTTAATGCAGGACAAATAAACCGGGCATGAATTCATTTAGATAGAAACCAGGAGAAAGTTTCCAACTCTCTGGAACACAACCAGTAAATATCAATAACAAGAAAAAAGTTTTGAGACAGATTCTGACCAGCAGTTCATGTGGATAAGAAACTGTGTACCTGTAATAGTAGGAAGCAGAATCTGATGACCCTTCTGCTCTAACATTCCTGGTAAAGTAAAATAGAGCAGCCTGATCAATTACTCCTGACTCAGAAAATTGTCCTTATTTGTGACTGACTTAAAAAACACATAGGAATTTAGCATCTATTTAATTATTGGACTGGATTAGAGCTTTACCAAGCACTGCAGGCTAATGTATTTTGATAACAAGAACTAAATTTCTTGATGCAATATTGTGTTGTTAATAGAAAAAAATGCATCATAAAGCAAACAGAAAATACAGCATAAAATAAACCAATTTTAAGATTAAAATAATAATATAGATACTGCAGTACTTATTTTATTTTTTCATAGCAGAGAGTTGGTGATGGTTTCTCTTAAGCAACAGAAAACCAGGTTTTATATCATCCAAATACGAAAGTTAAAAATAGGCAGAGTATGTCATGTTCCATGTGTTTATTCTGGTTGAACGTTACACTGATTTTGTGCTATCCTCTGCTTTAAGTGCATGCTATTAAAGCTGTGTGCCATTCCATACTGCTGAAACACTGTGTCATTAACACAGAGAAAGTAGCCTTTTTAAAGGTCCGTGGATACTTGACATGGATTTTGGTGGAACTGGAATCATCATTACCTTCTACCAGAAGGTACCATAACAGCACTGAAAAGAAAAGCGAAAAGTTCAGATGTAATTAAAAGGGAAGGTCATTGATTCCATTCTCAAAGCACAGATTCCAGTAACCTAAAGAGTTATTAATGGAGACAGCATGATGATGATCAAAAGAGAAGCTTGCAAGAAATAAAGATTTTCAATACTGTGCTGTTTTCACGGCTGTAGGCCTAGAGCCAATACAGTTATGAGTAACTGCAAAGGCAGGTTAAAGTAATAAATTTTTTATGGAGAATGTGCTTTCAATTTTGGAAATATAACAAAAACCAGTTTGCATTTGGCATTACTTAACAAGCAGGAGCAGAGAACGTGGTTCAGTGTAATTGTTGGAACTATTAAGATATTATTTTATGATTCATTTAAATAAACAGCTGCATGCCGATAATCTTCAACATTCCACTTCTATGATTTACTTAAAAAATCTGATTTATAACTGCCCCACAGCACTGTGTTGTCCATTGGGTGTACTGGACTGAATATGCAAATTGTCTTAATGCTGCCATTTTTCTTCAGAGAACCCCTAGAAGAGGTAGAGATGGAAAGAATTAGCAGCAACTTTGTTTTTTGACAGCAAATGAAGCAAATTAAAGGAGAAAAATGAAAGAAGCAAATGAAAACTCAGTTTCCAAGGCAAGCAGCTCCAGTGCCAGCACAGCAGAGCAGCAGAGCACTCCAGAGAATTCCTCAGCGGGGGGAATCTCAGGGAAACACAGAGACCTGGCAGAGAACCACAGCACACGTCACAGCAGCTGAGGGGACCTGGGCAGGACCAGGGCAGCGGTGGCCAAGCCCTGCCATAGATCAGAGAAACTCAGGGAACACGCAAAGAGTACAAGAGAACAGGTGTGGCAGTTTTTGTGAGAGTTTGCATGGAATGGTGTGCAGGGGGAGGCTGTAACTCACGCAGCTTGACCAGGGAGCAATGGCATTGGCTGTTGAGTTACCAGGGCTCATGGAAAGAGCTTTAAACTAGGTTTGGAAGGGGAAATAGATAAAACCAGGCTTGCTAGAGGTAAGCCTAGTGGCAGAATGCCAATATTTGAGAGAGTGTGCTAGTGAAATTCTTCAGGCTGCTCTAGGCTGTGCTGAGCACTGTGGAGCACAGCTGAAATGTCCCTGTAGGAATGTGCACAGCCCCTACAGCCATCTCCATGGGGCACGGGATGGAGATCTGCCGCAGCGCGAGGCAGTGGTGAGTTGCCGCAGCCTTCCAGAAGGGTCCCCAGCCAGGGGAAGCCACTTCAGCACAGAGGGGCTGTCTGAGGGCGCAGCCACACACACACAGCCCCATGGTGTGGGGCACACGCACACACTCACGCTATGAACAGTACAGTGACGGTGGGCAATGAAGGAGGCGGGAGGGTTCCTCATGTGCAGATCCACTGCAGCCTTTATTCCAGCCTGCTGCTCGTTACAAAGGCGCGGTGAATGGGGGCAGTGACAAAGACGACCGCAGACCCCCACAGGGTTCTGGCTTAAATACGGGGGTAGAGGGAGCTGAGGGTATGGGGCAGTACATAGGTGGGGCTAGAGAGGGAGGGACTAAGGGGTAGGAGCCAATAGGGGCATAATTCAAAAAGAAATTTCCAGATGTTAACTGGGGAAAACCATACATTAATTGAGGCAAAGCCTCCTGGGAGCCTTCAGGGGACTCACCCTAACCTAGAGGGCTGTTTCTATCTTAGGGCCATCCCACCAGCGAGCCTTCCTTGCTGAGGGCTTTGCCGGCCCATTCTCAGTATCCCTATGGGATACAACAGAGATCCATGCAGCAACAAACATGTAAAGGCTGTTGGTACACTACAAACCATGGTTATAGGTGGTGAGAATTTGTAAAGAGTGGATGAACTACCAACAGACTGTGAGGGTCAAAAGCATTCTCAGCCCTGATAAGGGGAAACAGAGAGGACCTGGGGGGAATTCAGACCTTTCAGCTTAGCTTAAATGCATGATAGATTTCTGGATCAAATCATCAGAACAGCCATGTGTAAGAATCTGGAAAATAAGGAGTCAGATAAGAAAAAATACCTATGTGCCAAGAATTAAATAATGACAGAGTCTGCCTAATTTCTTTCCAAAAGTAGACAGAAGTTCACATGTCAGCAAAAGAAGTTTTGGATTCCATACAGTTTAATTGGCACAACTATATTATAAATAAGAACAAGTGCAGTCTAAACAAAATCATACATAGCAGGTGCAGAAATAATGGGACACTTACACTTCACCCTAGTAGTGTTCATAGGTCAAGACTTCTATCAGTAGTTCTTTGCCAATTTGAGAAAAATGCATTGGTGTGGTCCCATCCTTCTGCTCAGTGTTTAACAGCGAGATTTAATGAATTTTCAAGTGGTGTGAAGGCACTGCTGAGCCTCTTTGAGAGCTGTTATGATCCCATTATTGAGAGATGCCTCTACCAGAATTAAGGTGCAAACAAGACCATATGTCAAACTCAATAGTACAGATTTTATTTAACACTAAATTTTAGAGGTGGTAGAGAAAGATTGAAAGAAATTGAAAAGGAGTGGAGGGAGAGAAAGAGAGTGAGAAAGAGACAGATTAAGTAGACAGATATCACAGCCTGTGGATCCAGCAGAATCCTGTTGGTCCTTCTTCACCCTGGCCTTCTTGGCAGTGGGGGTCCTGATGTTGTTCAAAACTTTAACACAATTCATACACAATTTATACATTTTAGCAAACAAAGGAATTAATGCTCATTGGCTACACAGTTCTATTGGTTAAATGATTCCCTTTCTTCTAATGCTAATTAGTCCCATGCTCAGTCTTTCCCTACTCTTGAGTGGGTTTCTTTGAGTCAGTGGGTTGTGGGCCCCTGTGGTAGGTTGAGCCTGAGCTGATGGACAGCTTGTTTGACCAGTGGCGCTTTTCGGAATTTCCATATTTAAGGCTTGGGGAGACAGGAAGTTCTCTCTCTTTTGGTTTTGCCATTCCTGTGGGAGGGGGGAGGAGATGGGGCTG